>PVKA01024398.1:0-34278 GCA_004027165.1 Ctenomys sociabilis | reverse complement strand
GTGGAAACCCGGAAGCCTGGCAGCCCATGTCAAAAACTTAGATGAAAATGGCTTGGATTTACTCTCAAAAATGTTAGTCTATGATCCTGCTAAACGGATTTCTGGCAAAATGGCACTGAATCATCCGTATTTTGATGATTTGGATGGTCAGATTAAGAAGATGTAGGTTTTCGACAAAGAGCTTCCACATCTTATAATCTAGGATGAATAGTTGTATTTTTACTGTTGATTCTATTTTTGTCTTTTACATTTTTCCTTTGCTGTGAAACTGAAACTGTATTTCACTTTCCATTTCAAAAGTATAATTTAAAAATGTAAATATTGTTCTATATAAATTTAAATATTCTATGTATGTGTGTAGATCTCACTGACAGTTATTTGTTATAATAATAAAACTATAAACGTAAAAAAAATTAATAAAAAAAGAAAATAAAAAAAGAAAAGAAAGCTTAACTAATAAGCAATAATATAAAGTTCTTCTCTCTAGAATTTATAAAAAATTAAACATTAGGGCCCCAAAATTTAAAGATCCAGTGTGGAAATGGGAATCTGAGATGAATACACACTTTTCAGATGAAGATATTCTAGAAGCTAATAAATATATGAAAAAATGCTCCACGTCACTGGCCATCCACGCATTGCAATTTAAAACAATAATCTTATGCTATCTAATCCCCAAAAGAATAGTTTCATAAAGAAATCAAACAGCAACAAATGTTGGAGAGTCTGTGGGGAAAAAGGAACACTTCTTCACTGCTGGTGGGAATGTAGATTGATGCGACCATTATGGAAATCAGGAAGCTGGGCATGGTGGCCAGTCCATATCCTATGAGAGGCAAGATCTGCACTAATGGTGGTTGGACAGGATACTATGTCGTCTTCTAGTACTATGCTCATCCACTAGAAAAATAACATATCGAATTTTTGATATAATTCAGGTATAAAAAATAAGATAAGTAAGCAGCTACACTCTGAATTTACTGATAAGAGATATCTGCTAAAATAATATCTGTAAATATAATATCATGTATGCACCTTGTACGATACCAAAACATTATGAAAACAGTTTGCAATGTATTAATTTATCGAATCTGTCTTGTTAAGGTGTCTTGAAACTGTCTGAATGATATTTGTACTTCAATAAAATAAAAAATAAATAAAAAAAAGAAAAGTCCAGAGCCTGATGGATTCACAGCTGAATTATATAAGAAATCTACAAAAAATATAATCCCTACATTCTTCCACCTCTTCAATGATATTGAAAATGAAACAATCCTCACAATATCATTCCTAGAGACAAGTGTTATACTGATACCAAAATTGGGGAAAGACACAACTGAAAAAGAGAATTACATGCCAATGTCTGTCATGAATATTGATGTAAAATTCCACAATAAAATCCTAGCAAATACAATACAGAAAATAATCAAGAAGATTATACCACATGACCAGAGAGGGATTCATACCAGGGATGCAAGTATGGTTCAATATACATACATCTGTAAATGTAATGCATTATATCCATATAGCCAAATCTAAAAACCACATGATAATCTCAATTGATGGAGAAAAGGCCTTTGGCAAAGTCCAATACTCATTTATGTTCAAAGTCGTACAGAAAATTGGAATAGATGGCCTCTACTTCAATTTGATAAAAGCCATCTATGACAACCCATCTGCTAACCTAATTCTAAATGGGGAAAAAGTGAAATGTTTTACTCTCAGATCTGGTAAAAGACCAGGATGTCTTCTATCACCACTCCTATTCATTATAGTTCTGGAATCATGAGCTAAGCTTGAGCCATTAGAAAAAAGAGAGAGAAATAAAAGGAATAAGAATAGGGCAAGAAGAAGTTAAATTATCATTATTTGTAGATAATATGATACTTTTCTTGGAAGAACTAAAATACTCCATCAAGAAGCTACTAGAATTGATACAGAAGTTCAGTATTATAGCAGGATACAAAGTCAGTGCCAAAAAGTCAATAGCATTTCTTACAGAGATAGCAAACACAGTTAGAGGGAAATTAGAGAAATAATTTTTTTACAGTAGCACCACAAAATATGAAATACCTTGAAAAAAAAGAGATTATAGAGGATTTCAGAAAGTGGAAAGATATTCCATGCTCCTGAATAGGAAGAATCAACATTGTGAAGACGGAGAGACTCTCAAAATTGCTGTACAGATTTAATGCAATCCCTATAAAAACTATTGCCAACATACCACACCGACCTAGAGCAATCAGTCCTAATATTTATTTGGAACCAGAAAAGACCTACAATAATAAAGGTAATCCTAGGCAACAAAGACAAGGCAGGAGGCATTACACTTCCTCACTTGAAATTATGCTACAAGCCTACCGTGATGAAATCAGCATGCTACTGGCAACAAAATAGACCAAGGGTTCAGTGGTGTTCCAAATTTTCTGATCAAGATTATGGGTTCACAGAGCAAAGTAATCAGTGAGGTAGTGTGTTTCTAAGGAGAGTCATATAGTGAGAAAACATTCTCTGAGGCTTTCACAGATAGCAAATTGGTCAAGCCATGGCCATTTTTCATCTACATGGCTGACACCGACAAAGGATCTACAAACTGCAGTACATGGTTTCAGGACAGATCCTGAGGGGACTTGACTGACATCAGATAGAAAACGTACATTTCTTGTATATAGGTCTTGCTTTATCTCGGTCTTAACCATCCAGCAGAAAAGTATAAAAATGAAGTATAAGAAATGAAGCAATATTAATATGCTGAGCTGTAAAAGGCTGAAGTCAACAACTTCTGACATTACCAGTCTTACAGAAAACCCACTGCTATTATGGACTACTGAAGTATTTTGAAATATTTTGCTGAATTCATGCACCTGCAATACTTAAATGACAATTGAATACCCATCGCTGACAAAACTAAACATAAATGGGGATACAATTTGTATATTTAAAATAGGATAGATATGCATCTTTATTTTCTTAATTCATTGAATAGAAAGATTTGTTGTAATAGTGTTTGTGGACAGGATATCATGTCTACATCTTGTACAATGCACAACCACTAACAGAACAATATGCAATGTATTAATTGTTGAAACTGTCCTATGAATAGTTGTGAAACTGTCTCACTGCTTTTTTCTCAATAAAATTATTTAATAAAAACAAAATTGCTGAAGTTCAATAAAAATAAATAATATAGGATGCATTTTCTAGTATTTCTTTTATTGTGTAGTGTTGTCTTCAAATTAGTTGTTCATATTACCATATATATATATATATATATATATATATATATATGCAAATTTTGAAAAAGCAAAGAAAAAATATAAGAAAATAAGAAGAGAGAAAATATAAAAATAATTTTTCAAAAGGCAGAACAACAAAGAAATTAAGAATTAACTGTTTCCATTAATGACACAATACATTTTGTAATTTATTTTCCTCTACCTCTCCTATACCATGTCATTTTTTTTTTAATTTCAAAAATACATTGCAGGTGAGATAGCTAAGCTGATTAAACACCTGCTTAGGTAAGCCCAGGGACCAGAGCTTGATCCCCTGTGCCACATGCCATGCCTGTCCCACCCCTGTGTGCCCTGAGCTGGCCAGTGAAATCTGTCGGGGTAGCAAATGCCTGTAACTCCAGAACTGGGGAGGTTGAAGACAGGAGGATCATTAGGAGTGTGAGCTGTGTAGGGAGACCCTGTACCAAATACACATAATATAAATAAATAAATAAATAAATAAATAAATAAATAAATAAATAAATTCAAAAATACTTCACAAATTGAAATTCAGTAAAATTGGAAGCACATGGTCATTGATCTTGCTGCCCATTTCCAGAAACAAAGGGAGGATGCTAAAGGACAGAGGTGCTCAGGGCATAACAAGCAGCTTTAGGCTGAAGCTATTGTAAGCACTCCAAAAACCCCACCACACTCTTGTGGAGCTGGGATGCCCAAGAGTGCAAACAAAATTTCCTTCTCCACACATCTGATCAAATACAGTTTTCATGGTCAGTGTTCATATCCACACACTTTGCTGGATAGTCCCATTTTAAAAGAAGAAAGTGATTAAACACATCAACAGCAATGTGTGCCTGTAACCATTCCTCAAGATGACTGACAACTGTACGCAGTGAAGACACATACATAAATTATTTATTTATTTATTTATTTATTTTGCAGAACCAGGGATTGAACTCAGGCCCTTGCTCTTTCCAGGGAAGCGCTTATTCCACTGAACCGTCTCCCCGGCCCCCATACATTTCTAAAATAAAATTGAAATGTTTTTGGCCGGTGCCAGCCATAAAACATAATATTTAATGTTTCAGATTTTTTTCAAGCTAGTATAATGTTTGTGTGTTAGCACATAACATGATTTTGTAAAGATTTATAGCTTTCCTATCTCTGTCTTGTGACAAGTTAGTCCTCTGACTGTCTTTACCTTCTGTCCACTGAGCAGCAGGCCCACCCTGCCACTGTGATGTGTGCTTGCTGCACTTAGCTTGGCGTCACTGTCGCTTTACTCTAAGTCCTTGCAAACCCATTGTATTGGTGCGGGCTGGAAGCATATTCGTCGTAGTAGGTTCATCCACTTAACAGTTTACACTTTATGTTTCCCTTTCCCTCTCCTCTCCTCTGCCTCCACTTCTATGTCCCCTTCCTATTTCCAAAAGGTTTATATCCTTGTTTCCTATTGTCTGTCTTTTGTTAAAAAAAAAATTAACTTTGTTTTCTCATAGAAGAGAAGTTATGGCACATTTGAACTTGTGCAACTTATGCATTTTACTTAGCATTATGGTCTCAATTAGTATCTATGTTTTTGCTACAAATGACTCAAATGTATCCTGCTTTATGGCAGAGTAGTTCTCCATCAGTGTGTTGATGGATATGAGGCTGCTTCTGAGATGGAGTTACTATAAAGTGTGCTGCTATAAACACGGATATACAGATACCACTGTAGCATATTTTAAAATCTTTTAAGATATCTAGAAGGGAAATATTTGAGTTAAATAGAGTTTCCATTTGAAGAAATCTCCATATTGTTTTCCACATTGGTCGTGTTAGTTTATATTCCTACTAACAATATCCGAAAGTCAACACCTGCCCAGCCCCAGAGACCCACCTGAGACAGCGGGGCCATCTCCAGCATCTTCCTCGATTCCGCCCACATCCACCCAGCCCGAGACCTGCCACAGACAGCACCTAACTCCAGCAGGCTCCTGGATTCTGCCCCAAGCCCTCCGAGTGAGTAGGAATTTGAACGACTCACCAGGCTTCCCAGATCAGTGAGTGGGTGGTGAGTCTGAGGGAGAGCCTTTGGCTTTTTCCCGTGCACTCTACACGGATCCCCACCCCCGAGCCGTCCAAGCCTGAAACCTCAGGGCCCACGTACTAACAACTTTCCAGATACTCTGCCCTAAAGCCTTCTGAGTGAGTGGGAATTTCCCCGACTCCCTGGGCATCAAAGTTTGGTGAGTGGAGAGCTCCAGGCGAGCACCAGAGAGACATTTCCTAGCAATTCCCTGTCCCCCCGCCCCACGGCCCCAAACCAAGCACAGCTCAGCAGGTAAGAGCTCCAGGCTCACTGTGCCGCAGGGATCCCTTTCTCAGAGATCCCTGGTCCCACCCCACAGCCAGAAACCCAGCTCAGCCTATGAGTGAGGGCTATAGGCCAGCCATGCTGGAGGGACCTTTCCCAGCCTCCTTGGGTTCTGACCTGTAGCAACTGACCCAGCACAGATTTGCTGGCCCAACGCAGCCTACCCGGTGAATAAGAACATCCACTATCCTTTGGGGAGCACAAGAGACCCACCAAAGCCCAGGCCAGCCCACCTAGAGAGTGACCTGCCTGACACAGGAGGGCCGACTTCGGCAATTCTCTGGATTCTCACCCCAATGCCAGCCAAGACAGAGGGAATTTTCATTACTTACTCTGCATCCTGGTTCAGTTTGTGCTCGCCTGACCAGAGAACCAACAGAGGGGAACCACAGGAGTTGCAGCAAAAAAAGGAGCTAAGTGCAACAAATAGATCCAGGACAGCCATACCTGGATAATCTCAAACTTAATAGACTGGCACCCGAATCACATAACACGCTAAGGTTTTAGCTGGGCCAAATCTCTGCAGCAAAGGTCAAAGGTCAGTGCTATACAAAATGACAAGGACAAGGAGAAAAATGCAGTCCCAGGCCTCCACTCCACCAGTAAGGGCAGGGGACACTAGCTCAGCTGCAGTTAATGAATTAACAGATACCGCAGCAAAGGAACAATGGCAGAAAGGTATAGAGGAGATCAGACGAGAAGTAATTCCTCAAATTAAAAAAGAAATATCTGAATATATAGTATCTGAAATAAAGAATCAATTCCAGAAACATTGGGTGGAAAAACAATGCTCACCCAGAACAAGCACAGAGAGCACTATTCCAACTGAAACATACGAATTAACAGCATCTGAAGCAAAGAAAAAATAGCAAAAAGGTCATGAGGAGCTCAAAACAGAAATAATTTCTGAAATCAAAAAAGAATTTTTTGAAAAAATAGAATATTTGAAATCATAGCATCCGAAATACAGAAACAAGTCAGGAAATATACAGAGGAAACCCAACTTGGAAGAAACACTGCAGAAAAGGAATTAATAACTACCTCTAAAGAAGATATGGATAAAAAATAGAGGAAACCAGAAATATGATGGATTCCTTGAATGAGCAATACAGAAAAGAAATAGAACGCAGGAAACAGAGTCAAAGAGATGTAGAAGAACTAAACATACCAATCACGACTCTACAAAACCATTCAAGTGAAAATGAAGACAGAGTTTCAGATCTTGAAGACACAGGGAAGCTAGTGAAAAGTTGAAAAAGGATCTCTTAAAAACAATGAGAAAGCAGGAAAAAATGACCCATAACCTGCAAGATGATGCTAGGATGAACAATGAGAGAATAATTGGTATCGATGACAATGAAAGAGTGAAAACAAACGACATAAAAAGAATTTGGGTAGAAGTAATTGCAGAAAACTTTCCAAATATGAGGAAACAATCCAACATTCTGGTAACTGAAGCATACAGAATACCAAATAACTTCAACCCAAGTAAAAACACACCGAGACACATAATAGTCAAGATCCCAGAAATCCAACACAAAAATAATATACAGAAAGCTGCTAGAGAGAAGAAGCAGATCACATTGAAAGGAAAACTGATCAGAATTACAGCTGAATTCTCTACACAATCCATGAAGACAAGGAGAGCATGGAGCAGAGTTCTTCAAGTCCTGTATGAAAACAAAGTCCAGCCCAGATTATTATACCCTGCAAAACTCTCTTTCAAGTTTGATGGAGAAGTGAACTACTTCCACGACAAAAAACAACTAAAGAATTTCATGATGACAAAGTCATCC
This sequence comes from Ctenomys sociabilis, assembly GCA_004027165.1. Classification (NCBI taxonomy): domain Eukaryota; kingdom Metazoa; phylum Chordata; class Mammalia; order Rodentia; family Ctenomyidae; genus Ctenomys; species Ctenomys sociabilis. The sequence continues at coordinate 26,887 of PVKA01024398.1, read as the reverse complement.
CTTCACAGGCTGCTGAAAGATGTTCTAGAGAGAGATCACAATGACCAGAACTCCATGAATGAGAATGGAAGGAACCCAATAAACAGGACATACAATTAAACACAGGATACAAAGGAGTAAACAACAGTAGGTAAATATGATGAGAAACATAAGTCAACACATTTTAATTATAACCATCAATATAAATGGACTTAATTCACTATTTAGGAGAAATAGACTGGCACAGTGGATTAGGAAACAAAATCCAATAATATGCTATATACAAGAAACACACTTAATTCAAAAGGACATTCATAGGCTCAAAGTTGAAGGATGAAAAAATGCCTCAGCACCTCAGAACAAAGCAGGAATAGCAATTCTGTTTTCAGACAGTCTCAACTTCAAACCAAGAAGGATGAAAAGAGACAAAGAAGGCCACTATATATTGGTCAAGGGAAAAATTCAAGAGCAAGAGGTAACACTCATAAATATCTATGCACCAAACACAGGAGCACCCAACTATGTAAAACAAATCTTAATGGACATGAAAAACCTAATATCTAAGATGACAATCTTAACAGGAGACCTTAACACCCCCCTTATCTCAAAGAGACAGATCAACTAGACAGAAAATTAGCAAGGGAGCGGCAGAACTGAAACAGAGCTTGGGACAAATGGACCTGATGGACATGTACAGAGTGTCCCACCCAAGCACAGCTGAAGACACACTTTTTTCAGCTGGATACGGGTCATTTTCCAAAATAGACCACATATTAGTCCAGAGGTCATGATTAAGTATATGCAAGAAAACAGCAATTATCCCATGCATATTATCTGACCACAGTGCAATGAAACTGGGAATAAATGACAAAAGAAACCAGAAAAACCCTCTAAATTCATGGAAACTACACAACACCATACTCAGCAATCAATGGATTACAGAAGAAATTAAACAAGAAATTCAACAATATCTACAATTCATTTTTTTTTTAAATTCAATGAAAATTCAAGCACAACTTACCGGAATTTATGGGATGCAATGAAAGCGGTTGTTAGGGGGAAAATCATAGCTACGAACTCACACATTAGGAAAACAGAATGGGAACAAATTAGCACACTAATGTTGCACCTAAAACAACTAGAAAAAGAGGAGCAAACAAAACTCAGAGCACAAAGATGGAAAGAAATCATAAAGATTAGATCAGAAATTAATTCAATTGAGATAAAAAAAAACAGTTCAAAGAATCCACAAATCAAAAAGTTGGTTCTTTGAAAGACTAAATAAAGTTGATAAGCCTCTAGGCAACCTCATCAAAAAGAGACAAGAGAAAATTCAAGTACGAGAAATAAGGACTGAAAAGGGTGAAATCACCACAGATCCAGCGGAAATTCAGAAGATTCTCAATAGTTACTTTGAGAATTTTACGCACACAGAATGGAAAACACAAAGAAATGGACAGATTCCGTGAAAGGTACAAATTACCAAAACTGAACCAAGAAGATATCACAACTCTCAATAAGCCAATAACAGCTAACGAAATACTAAATGTAATAAAAAGCCTACCGACAAAGAAAAGTCCAGGTCCTGATGGATTCATAGCTGAATTCTACAAGAAATGAATTCTCTACACTGCACAAACTCTTCAGTGAAATTGAAAAGGAAGCAGTCCTCCCAACATCATTTCTTGAGGCAAGTATTATCCTGATTCCAAAGCAAGGGAAAGACACATCCAAAAAGGAGGCCATGAGCATAGACACAAAATACTGTATAAAATCCTAGCAAATAGAATAGAGCAAATCATCAAGAAGATGACCAGATAAGATTCATCCCAGGGAATACAAGGATGGTTCAATACTTGAAAATCTAAAAATAGGCTGAGGCAGGAGGATTGTTGTGAGTTCAAGACCAGCCTGAGCTACAAAATGAGCTTAAGGCCATCCTGAACTGCATAGTGAGACCCTGCCTCAAAAAGACAAAAAAAAAAAAAAAAAAAAAAAAAAAAAAAAAAAAAAAAAAAAAAAAAAAAAAAAAAAAAAAAGAAAATCTAAAAATGTAATACACTATATTAATAGACTGAAATCTAAAATCCACATCATCATCTCAATTGATTCAGAGAAAGCTTTTGCCAAAGTCCAACACTCATTCATCTTCGAAGTCCTACAGAAAATTGGAATAGATGGACTGTACCTTAAATTGTTAAAATCCATCTATGACAACACAAAAGCTAATATAACACTAAATGGGAAAAAAACTGAAGTTTTTTATTCTTAAATCAGGTACAAGACAGGGATGTCCTCTATCACACCTCCTATTCAATATAGTCTTGGAATCATTAGCAACAGCCATCAGAAAAGAGGGAGAAATAAAGGGAATAAGAATAGTTAAAGCAGAAGTTAAATTATCACTGTTTGCAGATGACATGATACTTTATGTGGAAGAAGTGAAAAATTACACCAAGAAAATATTAGAACAGATATGGAAATTCAGTAGCATAGCAGGATACAAATTCAATACTCAAAAGTCAATAGCACTCCTCTACACAGATAACAAGCACACTGAAAGGGAAACAATAGAAACAATACCTTTTACAATAGCACCACGGAAAATGAATTACCTTGGAATTTACTTAATCATGGAAGTCAAACATGTTATCATGGAAAATTACTTTTTTTTTTTTTTTTTTTGTCTTTTTGAGACAGGGTCTCACTACACAGTTCAGGCTGGCCTTAAGCTCACTTTGTAGCTCAGGCTGGTCTCGAACTTACAACAATCCTCCTGCCTCAGCCTCCCGAGTGCTGAGATTACAGGCATGCGCCACCACGCCTGGCCCCATCATGGAAAATTAGAACACCTTAAGAAAAGAGATTGAAGAGGATTTCAGAAAATGGAAAGATTTTCCATGCTTCTGGATAGGAAGAACCAACATTGTGAAGATGGCCATACTCCCAAAAGTGGTGTACAGATATAAGGCAATCCCTATCAAACTGCCACCAACATACCTCCCAGACATAGAGAAATCATTCCTAAAATTTATTTGGAACCACAAATGACCTAGAATAAGCTTGACCAATAAAGACAAGGCAGGAGGCAGCACAATTCCTGACCTGAAATTATACTACAAAGCCACTGTGATAAAAATCAACATGGGATTGGCAACGAAATAGTCCTGAGGATCAATGGAATAGATTAGAAGGTGGCAAAGCATCTATGAACACACTGAGCCATCTGATCTCTGAGCAAGGGGCCAAACATACTCACTGGAAAAAAAATAGCCTATTTAACAAATGATGCTGGAAAACCTGGCTTTCTCCATGCTGAAAACTAAAACTTGAACCGGCTCTATCACCATGTGCTAAGTTAAAGTCAAATGGATTAAGGATCTAAACATTAAAACAGAAAAACTCAATCTCCTGGATGAGAAAGTAGGAGGAACTCTTGAAGACATAGAGGTAGGTAAAGAGTTCATGAACAAACAAATATTCGCATGGGAAGCACTTGAAAGAATCACCAACTGGGATCAACTCTTCTTAAGAAGCTTCTGCATGTCAAAAGAAATTGTCAACAAGTGAAAAGACAACCCACAAAGTTTGAAAAAAATCCTAACTAATAAGCAATCAGACAAAGGCCTGCTGTCTAGAATATATAAAGAACTAAAATATAACAGGGCCCTCAAATTCAAAGACCCAGTTCAGAAATGGGCATCTGAGATGAATACACACTTCTCAGAGGATGAAATTAAAGAAGTGAATAAATATATGAAAAAATGCTCCACATTGTTAGTCATCCGTGAGTTGCAAATAAAAACAACACTGAGATACCATCTCACTCCAGAAAGAATGGCTATCATAAGGAAATCAACCGGGTTCTGGGGAGATGACTCAGTGGAATAAGTGCTTCCCTGGCAAGCGAAAGGTCCAGAGTTCAATGCCCCGTACCACAAAAAAAAAAAAAGAGAGAGAGAGAGAGAGAGAGAGAGAGGAAATCAACCATCATGACATGTTGGAGAGGTTGTGGGGAAAAGGGAACACTTCTCCATTGCTGGTGGGAATGTAATCTGCTACAACTATTGTGGAGGTCAGTGTGGAAACTCCTCAAAAGAGTAGGACTAGAAATCCCATTCAAGCCGGCTATACCCCTACTGGGAATTTTCCCAGAGGAACTGAAAACATTGTATCATAGTGATATATGTATACTTATGTTTATAGCAGCACAGTTTGTGATAGCAAAATCTTGGAAACAACCAAGATGTCTATCCCATGAGGAATGGTTGAAAAAGATGTGGTATTTCTATATAATGGAGTATTACTCAGCTATTAAGAATGACAAGCTTGAAGCATTTATACTGAAGTGGATGCCAATTGAACATATACTCATAAGTGAAATAAACCAGACACATATGTGTAAATATCATGTAGTCTCCCTAGAATAAGAAGCGAAAAGAAGATATACAAATAGAAATGTACAATGACAACTAAAAACAACTGAATCAGAAAAGGCAAAGTGAATGGCATATGCTGCAGAATACTAATCACCTTTTCTTCTGGATGGTTAACAACCTAAATTCACAGATGAAAATTGGAGAAATAGAAGAGCTGGAATGCCAGCCAACATTTTGGCCCTAGCCTTTCAAGGTCAGTGAAGACTCAGGACATAGGAGAACCTGTACTGCAACATCATGAAACTCAGTTGAGCTTCAAATTTTCTGAACAAGGGGTCATGGAGCCACAGAGTAAAGAGACTGAAGTTCTATAGTGTACCTGGGGAGAGTCACATGGAGAGAAAACTTTCTCTCAAGCTCTCACAGAGAGCAAACTGGTCAAGCATTGGCTGTGACTCATCCACATGGATGACACAGACAAAGGATCTACAGAATAATGTACAGGACTACAAGATAAAACCTGAGGGGACTTCACTGACCTCATAAGAAATATAAAGTACATGAGTTGGTATATAGGTCTTGCTCTATCTAGGTCTTAACCATCCAGCAAAAAAGTATAAAAATGAAGTATACACCGCGGGGCCATAATATTAAGTTGAGCTGTAAATGGCTATGGTTGACAACTTCAGATAACTCACTATTTTTGTGGAATGCTGGACTGTGTTGGATTGTGGTGTCGAGTTCAAGCACCTAAGTTAGTTGAAAGACAATGGAGTGCCCATCTTCGACAGGTGTAGACAAAGGAAGGAGTATAGAAAGGAAGAATCATGATGTGTGTGTATGGACAGTACAGTTGGGGTACATAACGCTGTGCTTCTACATAATTCTATGAGAGGCAAGTTTTGCACCAATGGTGGTTGGACAGGATATTATGCCTGCTTCTAGTACTATGGACAACCACTAGGAAAATAACAAGGTACAAAGCACTAATTATTGAATCTTTGATGTAATTCAGGTATAAAAAATAAAGGACGTAAACAGCTACACTCTCTTAATTTACTAATAAGAGACAAATGCTATAATTATGTCTGTAAGTATAATATCATGTATGCATCTTCTATGATACCAAAGCATTATGAAAACAGTTTTCAGTGTATTAATTTTTCAAATCCATCTTGTCAAGCTATCTTAAAACTGTCTCATTGATATTTGCACTTCAGTAAAATAAAAATTAAAAAAAAGTAAAAAAAAAAATGAGGTGGAAGCTATGCAGGCACAGAGTATACTGACGGACTTGTTTGTCTACATAAAATGAATTCCAACATAGGAGTAAATACCTGTGCCCATGTAGCCCTCACTTATTCATCAGTGCTTTAGAACCACCTTTCTGCATGAACAAACATTAGAGTGAATGAGGTGGTCTTCAAAAATGACAATGGAGTGAAACCATTTGATGAGCATGTTTTATCCGGATATATCAGTGTTAGATTAATACCACCCAGTTGAGCATGGTGGCCACCACTTTTAATCCCAGCAATCAGGATTCTGAGGCAATTTGCAGCCAGCCTAGGTTACATATTGAGCTCAAGGTAGCCTCTACCATGCAGAAAAACCTTGTCTCTAACTTAATTAATTAAAAAATAAAAGCAGCAAGAAAGTCATTTTTTTTCATAAAATAAGCTTATAATTTTTAATGTTATCAGGACCTAAATTGCCAAAGGAACTAGGTTTTCTCTTCACCTCTTCACAGGTTTTGCATTTTATTTAGTGGTTTTATATGGGGAAGTGTTTTTTTTTTTTTTTGTCTTTTTGAGACAGGGTCTCACTATGCAGTTCAGGCTGGCCTTAAGCTCACTTTGTAGCTCAGGCTGGTCTCGAACTCACAACAATCTTCCTGCCTCAGCCTCCCGAGTGCTGGGATTACAGGCCTGCGCCACCATGCCTGGCAATATGGGGAAGTTTTTGATTAACAAAAACTATACTTCTTTACTTTCCACAAATTTTTTCACTTTCTTACTCACATTTGGATGATGAGAGATGAGAAGAGAAAATAATAATTTCATGGCAAAGTCCTGCATAACAGTAACTGAAGTAAAATGAATTTTTTTTCTTCTTTTTTTTCTCTAACATGAAAATTTCACCTAATGGCATAACTCTGCTTCTCTGGGTGCAATCCTTGGTACTGCATGTGATACCAGCCCTGAACCCTGGGTACGCCGAGCTGACCACAAAAACTGGATGTGGTGGCACATGCCAGTAATCTCAGTGCTGGGGAGGCTGAGGCATGAAGATCACTATGGGTCTGAATTGTGTAGGGAGAACCTGTACCAATAAATAAATAACTTTTTGAAAAAATTTTATGAGGAAGGTATGGGCAATGTGCTTAACTGGGTACCCTTGTGCCTGGAAGCTACTGCTATTAAAAAGGATAAGGTAAATGCATATTTAACTCTCTGCTCTGTACTTTCAAATAATGAAAATAAAATTGCAAATTGGGGAAAAATTATTCATTATTGAATCTTTGATATAATCCAGGTATAAAAAATAAGATGCATAAACAGCTACACTCTCTTAATTTACTGATAAGAGACATCTGCAATAATGTCTCTTATGATATTATTGCAGATGTCTCTTATCAGTAAATTATGTTTTATGAAAACAGTTTGCAATGTATTAATTTATTGAATCTGTCCTGCTAAGGTATCTTAAAACTGTCTCATTAATATTTGTACTTCAATAAAATAAAAATTAAAAAAATAAATAAATAAATAACAATATCCTAAAGTCTTTTATTCTCTTCATACAGAGTCTCAGCTTCCTGGTGATTACACCCTGTCTATTTATACTGTATATAGCAATGGAATGACTTAAAATGGATTTGTTTCTATTTTCTGGAGACACATTGTGTGCATTTTACTTCTATTTTTGATTTTTACCCAAGGAATTACTTTGCGATTGAGGAAAGTGAAGAGAAACATACAAATACATTTTAATTAGAAACACACATTCATATTTATATAAAGATGCTTTTTTACTCGTACTAGGGATAAAACCTAAGTATGTTGTGGCATAGACTGGTATCCCCAGCTTGTTTTAATTTTACTTTGAGACACGCTCTCCCCACATTGCCGAGGTAAGACACAAACATGCTCTGCAACCCTCAGTGCTGGGATTATAGGCATGCCTCAGTGTGTCTGTCAGCAACACACATTTTGTGATATTTGTGACAGCTTCATTTGTAGTTTGATTTTTACAAGTGTTTCAACCTTGTAGAAAATAAGCAATTGGTTTGACTTCCCAACATTGTTCTTTTCATGATGATTTCTTCAGGAAGTTCTAATTATGCCCAATATTATTGGACATTACCTTCCAACCCAGTTTAATCTTTGCCTTCAGGCAGCACTGGCAATGTTAGGAAAACACTAATGACTGGTTTTCCAGCCTCAAGATGCACTGGAAAACTGTGAAAAAGCCCCTAGCTAGAGCTGCAGCTGTTGCTTCTGTTATTGGGAGGCTTTAAAGCAATGTTTTGGCTTTTTCGTCTTTTTTTTTTTTTTTTTTTTTTTTTGGTACTGGGAATTGAACTCAGGACCTTGCCCTCCTCAGATAGGGACTTAAGCCACTGAACTATCTCCCCAGCCGTAAAGCAATGTTTTAGAAGATGTTTTTTGGTTTGATTTTAGTATATCTGCGAATTCCCATTCAAGGGCAGATGTACATGCATATGGTCTTTCCTGAAATGCTGCCAGGTGCTCAATTTCAGAACTGCTTGTCACCTACTACCTAGAGCACCACAAACAATAGTAGCAAGGGCCTTGTTCCTGAAGACCTGCATTTCAGTGCTGGCTTCCTTCTCTTGTCCTCTGTACCACCAGCTGCCACTCTTCACAGCAGCATGCAGACTAGGCAGTGTGGAGTCTGTTGGATTCTGCTGGCATCATCTACTTTTCTTAGTTTATCCAGTTTGCTGATTCAGCAAAGACTTCCTGGTTAGAAAGAATGACGTACTAAATAAATCAGGGTTGTGATTTTCCAGCGTTATTTTCTTTAGGCAATTTACATTAAAAGTAGGATAGAAGACACAGAGGGCCATCCACCCCAGTGGATGCATTTTAACTTGGGAAAGAGTGACAGTACTGCATTTATAATTTGTGAGTACAAAATGAAGGATATTTTATTGATTATGATCCTACGGTAGCAGGTGGAGAGAGGATGGTTGTCTACCAGCCACACTAGTGTGTATATGGCTGTCTTATAAGTTCAATGCTCTTTTGTAAGTAAAGTGCCACTGACAGAGATAAGAAGCCCTGCGTGCGGCTCAGGTAAGGAAGCAACACTTAACAGATAATAACACTAAAATACAAGAAATTTCTGCCTAAAAAGCAAAACTAATAGCACTGACAACTTCACCTTAACTTGACAATAAAAATAAATGATTTTGTAAAGCATTCTCCATGAAAACCGTGGGAAGCCATGTCTGTATGCACAGGCACAGTGGGGGCTCCATGCCACCACCCACCCAACACTGCAGAGCTACCAAATTCCCTAGAAAAGTACCGAGGGAGATGTCTCAATAAATCCTAGTACAGTGGTAATTGCAAATAAATAGCAAATGCTATGAATCCTAAATTTTTATTACTTAACCATTATGAAGACTTTATCAGATATGAAATTGGAAGTTCTCAGAATTATGCCTCATTTGGCCTTAGCAGATGAAGGAAAGCATTGCATTCTGTGTCATAAGACCCCCTGAGATCGAGAACACACATCACATTCACATTTGATGTTTACTGCTCTCTGGAACCATTGTTCCTGGGTAATTTTCCCTCTGTGGGTGTAATTCACAAGAATAGGTTATATTCATCCAGTTGACATTCATAGTAATTGATTAAAAATATCAGTTTCATGGAAACTGTTTAAGCTGTGAAAGGTGTTTGTTTCCTCCCTTCATTCAATGTGTATTTATTGAATGTCTTCAAGATACTTGGAACCTGTGATGGTGAAACTTCTAGAATCTGAGTGTCCAACATGGAACCCAAAATCAATTATTCATTTCAGATTGCCAACAATGCAATTAATTACTGAGATTTTAGTTTAGGGGAAAAAACCCCTCAAACATTAACATATTTTGTTTTAAAAGAAAACCACAGTAACAGAGCTTTCCATGACACAAACAGCTTTTCATTGAAGGGGAAAAGTTTGCATTTGGGTTGCTTTTTCACAGTTAACATGATCTTTGCTGTTGTTTTCATGCTAGTAATTTGTCAGACCTTGGCTCACACTTCATTAGTTTGGAAGCAATGTAAGCAGTACTCAGGTCAGCTGTTAGTCTGTTTCTTGTATCATATATGATTGAATTTAAGGTGGAAAACAGTTGCCCACAAAAGTAGGATGATACAAAGAAAGTAAGAAAAACAATTCTAAGTGCTTTCATGGACTTAAAATTACATGGTAAGGAATTCCATGCTTTCAGGATTTCGTTTTCAGCCCCACCACCTGTGCAGTCCTTTGTGAGCTCTTCTTATTCTATCTTCTTGTTTCACACAGCTCAGAGAATTTAGTTTTTACACAAAACTTTCCTAAAATTCCAATAGCTTTGTTACTGTATTCCCTAAGTTTAACCAATGTAAGCCAGAAAGAGTAAGTTATTCGGATTTGTCTTTATAGGAAGAAGTAAGAAAACACAGTTGTCTCTATGATACAGAACCATAAAAATCTGTGACTAAGGTTCTCCTTTTCAAGTGCAACAATGTTAGAATATTCCTTGTGGATTTCCTGGTGGCTTGTGGGATTGGCTGCAAATGTGGTCAAATTTTCTAAATGCGTTTTTTTTGGTACTGGGGATTGAAGTCAGACCCTGCGCTTGGCAGGCAAGTGCTTATTCTACTGAGCTATCTCTCCAGGGCCCTCCAAAGGCATTTTTTACATTTGGAAATTATTTCAGCTATCTCAGAAACTTGCAGTTCTTGCTCAAATGTTTTGATATCACCAAATATCCTTTCTGCTATTTTCATTACATTTTGTAGATTTTTGTATATTGAAGTACAGTATAAAATCTGTTTAAAATGTTGCTCATGTTTTCAAATGGTTCAATTTGCAAACAATTCAGATCACAAAAAAGCATTTGATGAAATTTTGCTTCAATTAGCTGACCAATACAACTGTGACCAGCCTCCCCTCACAAACACAGATATGGCCATCTTCTCCACAATCATTGAACAAATTATTTGAGCCAGTGTACAGTGATGCTTTGCTTCATCATCAAGAAATTTCATGGAGCCAGATGTTGTCCCCACCATACAAGGTGTTCTATGGCTAGTAACTAAAACGGCTTCTTCAGGTCTCCCATCCTATAACAAAAAAGCCTCCATCACAGCATTGTAAATATCTAACACTTTTGTACTTCTAGGCTCTTCTTCCATGAGGCCATCAAGAACATAACACAAAACTAATACTAGCCTTGCATAATTATTTGTATCAGTGCTTCATCTAAGCACACAGAGTATCAGGCTACCCTGTCTAAGTCAGTAGTGAGACACCGACTAATGTCCCTCGCCATGCTCAGGACTTGATCTTTAACAGTATTTGTTCTACTTGGCATCAGAGGTGTGTTGTGTAATTTTAGCCTTGTTTGGGACATCACTGAAAAGGGAATTAATCCCACACAACATGGCCATTTGGGTAAAGATCCCCCTCGGGGATGGGCTCACCATGTTTTGGTTTTCACAATGAAATTTGAAGGATGGAAGTTTTTAGATGATTTGCTTTGGGAAGATAGTTGTGAGCACTACCACATTGGGAATGATGTTTCCTCAGTTTTCCTTCAAGAAATTCTTTCCTTTCAGTTTCACTAAGTTCAACACCACTTTTGTGGTTGATGTCAAAGTGTCATCTGATACTCCTTGTGTGGCGCATACCTTTCACTACACAGAATACGCAGTTCTTCCACATTGTGTTCAATCACTCCAAAGGACTCTCTGTCCAGGCTGCTTGGAACAATCTTCCACTATGTTTTCAGTTTTGCATTTCTTTTTTGCTCTACTCATGTGTGTATGAAAACACAAAAATAAAAAGTAAAGAACCCAATACATATCTATCCCTAACTTAGCTAACACTGTTAATTAACATTAAAGACGGATATTCCCTGAATCAACAATCTGCCACAGTGACTCTCAGCTGGGGTTCCTCTTGAATTTGCTGGCCACCAGCACAAGGGGGCAATGTTCCACTGACCACTACTAGCTTTCAGCCTGCTGTGAAAAATGCATCTGAAAAATGCATTTTATACCTTGTAGAAGTTTCTGATAAATTACACTGGGTTCAAGGAAATATTCATACCCTTGCTCTTTTCATAAATTCTTCACAAATAACTAAATGTGATACTGTAGATTTAAACATGCCAAGGGGTCAGTACAACATAGGGAGACTCTCAGTCTCTTAATAAGAGCATCTCTTTGTTAAATCTCAGATATTATATTTTAATTTTTTATAAGAAAAATCAAAGCTAAAATCTTGTGTTAATTAAAATGAAGATATTAGAACCACAGCCAGGTTAAGTAAATACACAGCTGTAGATAATAAAGGTATAGACATAGAAATATAGACGATAGAGATATAGATACAGGTATAGACAGAGACAGAGACAGAGACAGAGACAGCAATAGGGGACCTTGGCTTACAAATGCAATTTGTTCCTAACGGCTGATTATAACTCAAGTTGTTAGAAGACTCAGGCTCCTCTATACAGTCTCTCTCCTGTATACAGGCAGATCTGTGCTATTAGAGATAGTGATCCAGGATTTCTCAATCAATACCATATGGGAAAAGATTTTGCAATGTTCTTTCCAGAACTCTACTGGTTTAAGCTGTGTCTGAGGCCACATGAAAGTACAAGTGGCTGGCCTTTGGGTCATAACTGAAGACTTTGGTTATAAGTCAAAACTAAAATTCTGATCATAACCCAAGTTTTTCTTAAATTATCCTGGTTGTAACTCTAGGGTTCACTGTATAGATAGAGCTAGGGTAGAGATAGAGAGATAGATAGACAGATTAGCGAATAGAGATACAACAGTGATAGGTAGAGATGGAGATGGCGATGGACACAGAGAGATGCAGAGATAGAGATGATAGAGATAGGGGACAGAGATAGAACAGAGAGAGAAGGGCCAGCCCAATAGCTCAGCGGACTAAAGCACCTGCTTTGGCAGAGTGTAGGGTCTGGGGTTTGATCTCTGGAGTGCAGTACCACCCCCTTCCCCTGTGGCATGCTGATATAGTTGTTGAGACTGGGTGTGGTGGTGCGCACCTGTAAACCCTGCACTGGGGAAGCTGAAAACGGAAAAATTTCTATGAGTCTGATCTACAGTGAGACCCTGTAGACCCTGTCTTAAATACATAAAAAGATATCTATCTCTCTCTGTATATATATATATACAGAGAGAGAGAGAGAGAGAGAGAGAGAGACAGACAGACAGAGACAGAGAAAGAGACAGAGAGAGAGAGAGAGATGATAGACAGACTTAGAGAGAAAAATAAAGAGATAGAGATGACTGAGCACTATCTCCTTGGCAGTGCACTGGCTGACCATGCAAAGCTTATAAGAGTTATGACTAATGAGTCATGGCTTGTGATATCCCTGCTTAGCAGTGGTACTCCTTTCTAAGCATGTACCTGACCTCTATTTGCACTGTTATCCAGTGCTCAGCTATTGGGAGGGTGCTGGACAACTTGGCTCACATGCTGACAGAGAGTTCTGTTTGCCCACAGTGGTACCTATGAACAGGTTTGCCATTGCTTCCCTGGATTGTGCTGGTTAACTGAGAGAGTGGTGAGGACAGGAGCTGAGCCATGGCTCAGGTCCCTCTCTAATAATGGGTGTGATGAGTTACCCACATAATCCTTTAAGGTCTGTTAAGCTGGCCAGAGTTTCACTAAGCAATGGAAGTCCTTATGCTTAGTGAAATGAAGTGAAATGAATATACTATGAAGGACAATCACAAGGGCGATTCACAACATGGAGATATATCTCCCAATTGAATTTTCTAGGAAATAGATTTTTATTGTAAAATAGGAATTAGATTAACTGGAGGAAATGACTTGGGTGACTTGGACATGTGCAACTCTCTGGAAAGAGGACATAGAGGTGGTCCATTCCAAGGGTGGAAGAAGCTCACATTGAATGCCAAGACTCATGGAGTGAGGAACAGGTCACAAATGACTGAAGAGGAAAAAGTGGGTTGTGGAAGGCTGAGAGCATTCCTGATAAGGACGTCTGTCTTCCTTTTCAGCATGACATGACTCCAGTGAAATGTAACAAGTGAGCATGAGGTGGCCAGAGTTTCACTAAGCAATAAAAGTTCTGCGTAAAGAGAGCATTAAGTTTGGCTGCAATGACTGAGGCAAAACTGTAACTTCAGTTGCTTTGGAGGTTGAGACTGGAGAATTGCAAACTTAAGGCCAACCTAGGCAAGGTATGGAAATCCTGTCTCAAGGAATAAACCTTGGAGAACAGGGAGAACTGGTGTGTAGACTCCAGCGAGAGAGGAGAGCAACAGGGAAGGAGAGGCCTGGAGGGGATCCACAGTGAAGCACTTGCACCTGACCGGGTTTGCCACCATGCTGGAGGAGTCCATGAAACAAGCCAGAAGAGCCCAGCATGGCACTTCTCCCTGGCGTGCCCCTTCCCGCAGTCCACTGCAGGTTCTCAGGATCTGGGGAGGCTGTGAAGGGTATGCTTCCATCAAAGGAAACATCAAATCATCAATCTGGCCCTCTTGGGCCAGCAGTCACCCACAGCTGTACTTGCACCCTTCGGCCTCTGGCTTGTTGGTGAAGAGTGACAGCCATGCTACTTGCTCTGTCTTACGGCTTGAGCTGTGCACTGCAAGCCCTCTCTGGTGTTTTACTTCTGCCTCTCATTTGATTAGGCTATTTCAGAAGGACAGTACTTGGCTCTTACTATCTTTACAAACATCCAGGGGTCAATAAAATGTGAAAATCTTATTACACATGAATACATTACTTTAACCTATTTAGAGAGGAAAAATTGAATAAACTGGAGCATTCTTTGGGTAGGGTATGTTGATAAGCATGGAGTTATTCTTGATTTATGGTGTATGTGGATGCAAAACATATTTATTACTGGGAAACAATTTATATAACCTTGCTTTTACTCTCTAAGAGGAAAAAAAAGTGATATCAGTGAGCTGGGAACATTGTCATGAGCAGATTGATATCTGTTCTATGTTTTTACCCCAGTTTTGAAGTCTATCTAAGCACATATAGATTTGTAATTGTTTTTGCAGGAAAAATCAATACACTTCTAATGTACTCAAAATTTAAAAATTGTTTTTGCTACGAGCCCTAAATTTTTTTCTTTCTTTTTCATATTTATTTACTATTCATTTTAATGAGAAAAAATAAAATGGCAATGAAACAGTTTCAAAACGCATTAGTAGGACAGTTACAATAATTAATATGCTGCATATTGTTGTCTTTGTAGTAGTTATTCAGAGGACAAGATGCAGATATGATATCTTGTCTAAACAATATTGGTGCAAACCTTTCTTCTCATGGAACTAGAAAAAATAGCTGTATATCTATCTTAACTATTCTGTATATACATACTTTTTCAAAAAGAAGGTCCTTTATTTATATACCCTTTTATTTTATTTTATTTTATTTTACTTTATTGAAGAACAAGTAGCAATGATACAGTTTCAAATCAAATTAGTAGGACAGATTCAACAATTAACACATTGCACATTGTTTTCATAATGGTTTTTTTCTTGTACAAGGTGCATACATGATAATTTATTTACAAACACTATTAGAGCAGATGCCTCTAATCAATGAATTAAGAGAATATAGCTGTACACCTATCTTTATTTTTAAAGCTGAATTATAGTACAGTTTCAATAATTAATACTTTTTACATTGTTATCTTCCTAGTGCTTATCCATAGTACAAGAAGCAGACAGGATATCCTGTCCAAACACTATTAGTGCAAGTCTTTCTTCTCGCAGAATTATATGAAAGTACTGCATATTTATCCTAACTGTACTGTACATACAAACACACAGAATGGTCCTTCCTTTGTACCACCCTTTTTTTGTTCAGTCCTATTAGAGATGGGTATTCTGTTGTCATTCAATTCTTATAGGTGTTAGAATTCAGCAAAACAATTCAACACAGTCCAGCAGGCCACAATAGTAGTGGCTTATCCACAGAAGTTGTTCACTGGAGCCATTTACAGTTCAGCATATTATTAGGGCTTTATTTTATATACCTCGTTTATATTTTTCTGCTGGAGGTCAAGAATGAGGTAAAGCAAGATGTATATAACAAAAAATGTAACTTTTGTATCTGATGAGGTCAAGTTCCCTTAGGGTTTATCCTGTAACTCGGTACCTCACTCTGTAGATCCTTTGTCAGTGTCAGCCATGTGGATGAATCATGGTCATTGCTTGACCAGTTTGCTCTCTGTGAAAATCTGAAAGTTTTCTCTCCATGTGACTCTCCCCAGGTACACTATAGATTATTTGTGTTTTAATGTTTAGATCTTTAATCCATTTTGATTTTAGCTTAGTGCGTGGTGATAGAGCTGGGGCACATTTTAGTTTTTGGCATGTAGACAGTCAAATTTTCTAGAACCATTTGTTATAGAGGGCATCTTTTTTCCAATAAATGTGTTTTGGCCCTTTGTTAAATATCAGCTGCTTGAGTGTGTTTGGAGAGGGCTTTGCATCTTCTAATCTATTCCATTGATCCTCAGGTCTATTTTGTTGCCAATACTGTGCTGATTTTATCACAGTGGCTTTGTAGTATAATTTGAAGTCAGGAATTGTGATGCCTCCTGCCTTGTCTTTATTGACCAAGATTGCCTTTGCTGTTCTAGGTCTTTTCTGGTGCCAAATAAATTTTAGGAATGATGTCTCTAGGTCTGGGAAGCATGTTGGTGGCACTTGATAGGGATTGCATTAAATCTGTACAAAATTTTTGGGAGTATGGCTATCTTCACAATATTGGTTCTTCCTATCCAGGAGCATGGAATATCTGCATTTTCTATAATCCTCTTCAATATATTTTCTTAGGGTACTGTAAATTTCCGTGAAAAAATCTTTGACTTCCTTGGTTAAGTAAATTCCAAGGCATTTCATTTTCCACGGTGCTATTATAAAAGGTATTGTTTTTATAGTTTCATTTCAGTGTGTTTATTATCTGTGTAGAGGAATGCTATTGACCTTTCAGTATTAACTTTGCATCCTGATATGCTACTGAATTTGTGTTTCAAATCTAATAGCTTCTTGGTGGAGTTTTTTTTTTATTTTCCAAGTAAAGTATCATGTCATCTGCAAATAGTGATAATTTAACTTCTTCTTTACCTATTCTTATTCCTTTTATTTCTTCCTCTTTTCTAATGGCTATAGCTAACGATTCTAAAGTCCTTTGAATAGGAGGGGTGATAGAGGACATCCTTGTCTTGTACCTGATTTAAGAGTAAAAATTTCAGTTTTTCCCCATTTATGATTATATTAGCTTTTGGGTTGCCATAGATGGCTTTTATCAAGTTAAGGTAGAGTCCATCTATCCAATTTTATGTAGGACTTCGAAGATGAATGAGTGTTGGACTTTGTCAAAAGCTTTCTCTGCATCGATTGAGATGACCATGTGGTTTTTAGATTTCACTCTATTAATATAGTATATTACATTTATCGTTTTCAAATATTGAACCATCCTTGCATCCCTGGGATGAATCCTACCTGGTCATGGTGTATGATCTTCTTGATGATTTTTTGTATTATATTTGCTAGGATTTTATTGAGGATTTTTGCCTTTATATTCATGAGGGAGATTGGTCTGTAGTTCTCTTTTATAGATGTGTCTTTTCCTCATTTTGGAATCAGTATAAAACTTGCCTCCAGAAATGATTTTGGGAGGACTACTTCCTTTTCAGGTTCATTGAAGAGTTTGAGGAGTGATTATATCTTCTATAAATTTCTTGAAGAATTCATCTATGAATCCATTAAGACCTGGACTTTTCTTTTTTGGCAGGCTTTTTTTTATGTTTCGTATCTCACTGGCTGTTATTGGCTTTTTGAGAGTTGCTATGTCTTCTTGGTTCAGTTTTGGTAATTTGTACCTTTCTAGGAATCTGTCCATTTCTTCTGTGTCTTCTATTCTGTGAGCGTAAAGATTCTTGAAGTAACTTTTGGTAATCTTTTGAATTTCCACTGGGTCTGTGGTGATTTCACCTTTTTCATTCCTTATTGCTTCTATTTGAATTTTGTCTTTTCTCTTTTTGATGAGGTTATCTAGGGGCTTATCAATTTGTTTAGTCTTTCAAAGAAAAAGATTATTGATTCTTTGAACTGTTTTCTTCATCTCAGTTGAATTAATTTCTGCTCTATTCTTCATGATTTCTTTCCATCTTTGGACTCTGAGTTTGGTTTGCTTTTCCTTTTCTAGATGTCAGGGGTGCAACATCAGGGTGTTTATTTGTTCCCATTCTGTTTTCCTAATGTGTGTGTTCATAGCTATGATCTCCAAAACATAACAAACACTAACCAAAAGTGAATCCTCATTCATTGTGGAATGTAAAATGGTATAATGATTATGACAATGAGTATGGAAAAATTTCAAAACAAACCCTCATAGAAACAGAAAGTCCACATGACCCACTATGCCCCTTGTAGGTATCTGCTCCAAAGCGCTAGAGACATTATACTATAGAAATGCATTCATTCCAGTGTTTATACATAATAGCTAGATTCTGCAAGCAGCCTGTGTACCCATCAACAAATGAATGCATAAATAAAATCTGTTATCTGTATATAATGGGATACTATTCAGCTATAAAAAAAGACAGATTAGAAGCATTTTAAGGAAAACTGGTACACCTGGAAAATACAGCTTCGATTGCATTTAAAATTCACACAAAGGCACACAAATTTAAATGCTGCACAGCATCTGTCATTTGAGCAAGGCAAAATACAAACCAATAGTATAGCAAAGGATGGAGAATAGGAGCTGAGGGGATTAGGCTCTTGCAGATGAGAAGGAGTCCAAAAGCTCATGGATGTGAGGAGAGGTGATGGAGAAGGGGAGGTGAGAAAAAAGGTACCATGTACAAGAATGCAAGAACCTCAGAATGTAAACACTACATGTCATAAATGGGAGATATGATTAATGATATGATCAGGTACAAAAATAAAGAAAGGGTATTTTAAAGAGCAGAGAGGGAGATCAGAGGGAAGGGAAAGGGGATTATAAAAAAGGACCAGGTGGGCTGTGGATATAGCTCAGAAGTCTCAGTGCCTGTCTGGCAAACACAAGGTCCTGGCTTGATCCCGAGTACTGCATACCATGCCTGCCCTAGAACCACAGGTATGGTGGCACATGCTTGTAATCCCAGTACTGGAGAGGCTGAGACAGGAGGATCACTATGAGTCTGAACTGAGTAGTAAGACCCTGTGCCCAATATATAAGTAAATAAATAAATGATTTATAAAAAAGAAACAAGTTGTATTATGTTTGTGTACCTAGTCCCCACCATGATTGTAAAGTACATGTCCTACAAACATGTATAATTAAAAAATGAATATACGGTTTCCTATCATTAAGAAATTCAAATTTAGTTTGTTTTATTATTTTATGAGACCACTTCATGGCAACTTGGGAGTAAATATTTTTACCCTGCAGGGCACAAAGGACTTCTTACGGAAATTAGTCAATTTTAGTTTGCAGGGATTTCTAGCATCCAGGAATTAAGAAACAGGAAAAACCATGACATGGGAACTCTCAGATATTCTTCTCTCATCACTGAAACAAATACCTGACACCCAAAGTGAAGGAAGGGAAGGTTTATTTAGCTCACAGTTTTACTAGTACATGCTCAACTGGCTCCAAGGCAGAGTGCCATGTGGCAGAGAGCAACATTTCATGGTGATGACAACAGCAAAGAGTAAGAGCACGTGGGAGGAGCAGCAGCGACAAGGACTACAGAGAGCAAGTCTACCTCCCTGAAGTTGCATTCGGGCTCTCTACCTCAGGCTGGGTGCAGTGTGAGTACTCACACCCACAATCCCAGCAGCACTGACTCGGACAATCCCAGTGGATCATGTGTTAATCAAAAAGTCTAGAAGTCTACTCCAAAGCACGAGGCTTTGTGGGGACAACTAGACACAAACCAAACAGGACTTTAAAAAGATAGAGTATGCTGGAGAGCTATCAAAAAGCACATTCTCATTGTGTTCCTTTTGACACCAATACGTGGATTAGCATGTTCCTACTTCTGGTGTGGTCATTTCTTTAGGAAATGTATTCCGAATTGTCTCGCTAAGTAATTTAGTAAAATATAATATAATATAAGTGACACAATTAATGAATAATTCAAAATTAAATCCTAGAGAAAATAAAGCGAAGTAGCCACACAATGTAAACCACACTCCAGAGATTAATGTGTTGCTCTTGACCCTGAATATTCAAGACTTTTCAGACTCTTACATTAAGAGATTTGGCCAGGCTAGAAAGTTCACCAATGGGAAAATACTTCAAATGAAAAGACCAAGTCACACAACAGATTGTAAGATGCTGTGCGTCATTTCTAAGTATACTGGAGGATATGCACAATAAGACACAAACGTAGTGTGGCAAATAATTAATAACTTTTGAGATGGGGGAGTCACATTTCATTTCATAAAGCACTTCCCTTATCACAAAGCAAGTAGGATTCATACAAACCTGAGGCAAATTAAAATGTAAAGTAAAACATGTTTATGGCGGTATTCTTTATTATTGAAAACAACTTAGAAATGAGACATTTAACAAAATTGAAGCTTACAGTTGGGTCTCTGCATTAAACTTCGGATGAATTTATGAAAAAAGACACACAGACTGACAGCTGAACTTATAGCTGGGAAAGTGGGAACAATACTCATCACATATTCCCTGATGTGTGTTGGCCAATGACACTGTGATGGTGAAAAAGTACGGAACCCTAAATACAGCTCCAGGGAGTCACATCCTTCTTGGGAAATAAAAGAGCTCTTCTGAGGTCTAACTGAGTCAGCATCTGCAGTTGCAGCCAGCTGAAGCTCGTGGCTCTCTAAGTGCAGTCTCTAGACCTGCTCTGTCAGCTACCTGCCTGCGTTTGTTAGGAACATGATCTTACACACTCAGGGTTAGTGCAGGGTTCTCTGCCACACCACCCAGGAGACCGCTGTGCACATCCATTTCAGGAACTTAGGTGTGAGATTATGGGCTAATGGGATGGTGGCAGGACTCTGGGTGCTGGAGCAATCAGACCAAAGTAACTGGCCTGGGAAAGATCCAAATAAACATAACACTGTTCAAATATGGAGATAAAACAACAGCACAGACACAATGCAAAAGCAAAGCAAAGGTCTGAGGAGAGCTGCAGAACTCTTGGCTGAGGCAGGGGTCATAGGTTTTATTGGAAAGTAGTAGGAAACGATGGAACAAGAGCCAGCTCACACAGTTTTCCCAGGTAGGGATGACATTATTAAAGGGATGGAACAAAAATCTTAATTATTAATGAGGGAAACATATTCAGTTTACAAAATCTTATTACGTTGATGAATTTTTATTAATATAGCCCATTATAAAGGGACAAAAGTTTCTCAGCATTATTTTTAGAGTATCTATCTCAATGAACTGGGGTATTGATGCTTTAATGGAGTAGACCTCCATTTATCATTTAAGATTCCAAATAGAGGAGGAAGGTTCATTTGGTGACATCAATCACTGAATGGTGCTCTATTTTCAATTAGTAATTGTGTATTCTATTTATTGCTAAATGTTGAACATCAGTGTGCCTCAAAGAGAATTAAAAAGAAATTTCTTATTAGACTGAAGTGATGATTGAATTTCATCATGCCCTAGTTTTTGAAGTGATATCACAAGATCATTGTGAAGAATATATTAGAAAATACAATGTCACTCTCTACTTGAACCTAGAGAGATGAGGAAATGCTCTTTTATATACAGAAATTTAAGTCCATAACTATAGATGGGAAATACTGCAAAGTGCCTCACTGAGTTCCTTTACAAGGTTAGTTACTTTAACACCCTGGGATATATTCTCATTCTTCTTGGAGTCTGTTAACTATTTGTCATAGAAAAGAAATACCTCTTTAATACTACTTTTTACCAATCACCCTACCAATTACAGAAAATTAAATATTCCACGCAAATAATCATTTTGTTTTTACATAATACAATGTTATGCAGTCAAAGTTGAAGGAAATTTTGCATAAAATTTTGATGTTGTTTAGTGTGTTAAGACACATGGAAATGATTTTTAAAAGGAAATCTGTTAGCTACAAGTAGCTTTAGTCCTTCCCTCAAAATGAAGGTACACCCTTGTAGTCCAATGTATGTACAGTATCCTGAAAGTCTCCTAAAGAATCACACACAGAACACCCTTTTATGCCAGTTAGGGAGAAGAGATGTCACAGGCATGCTTAGGAGAGACTGTGTACTGGTGAATATTACAGCTTTAGAGCTCAACAAAGATATTAGAAATTTCTAACTTCAATTGTAGTATCTCTTGTAGTTTTCATTATAAATGTTACCAACTTTCTGAAAGGCCAGAAAAAAGTAATGCAATACAGAAGAGCAGAAATTTTTCTGAAATTTCTTGAAAAAATACTTTTAGGGGGAGGCAGCAGTGGGAGCAGAGCTATGCTTGGTCCAGAAGCTCTAGGCTTCTGAATGTTGTCTGAGTTGGCTTAGGAGTCTGCGACAAAGTGCGGTGGATGAGGTGCTTATCCACACTGACTTCTGTCAACC
Organism: Ctenomys sociabilis; assembly: GCA_004027165.1. Taxonomy (NCBI): domain Eukaryota; kingdom Metazoa; phylum Chordata; class Mammalia; order Rodentia; family Ctenomyidae; genus Ctenomys; species Ctenomys sociabilis. Next base: position 4,718 of record PVKA01024398.1, on the reverse strand, counting down.
CTGGAGCTGGAGAGACCAAGGTGAAGATATCAAAGAGTCACTTTCCAGTGAAAGCACCTTTCGGTATTACAAACAAAAGGTTGCCTTTCCCCTGTGACCTCATATAAGGAGCTGAAGAAGAGACAGAGATAAAATAGAAATGATACAAAGAGATAAGAAGAAGAAGGAGAAGGAGAAGGAGAAGGAGAAGGACAGGAAGAGAGAGGGGAAAGGAGAGGGGAGGGGGAGGGAGAATGGGAGGAGGAGGAAGAGGAGGAAGGAACTTCCTTTTTGTACAGGGCCACAAAATCTGTCGGTGTGGAGCCTGATCCTTACTATACCATCACACACCTCCTAAGGCTCTATCCTCATCTAGTCATTGGAAGTATGGATTCTGAGACACACTCTAGTCATAGGGAAGTTAATGGTGTTGAGCTGCTTATCTCAGAGCACTAGATGTGAAAGCATGACAAACCAGGTGTGAAAGTGATGGAGCTATTGATCCAGCCAAATCGTGAAACTCCCTCTGGCCCAAATTACGATTTGGAGGAAGGAAAAAGTCAAATCTTACAGTGTCTCATGACCTCCACTCACTTGAGATCTGATCATTTAAGCTCCTATGATGCATTGAACTAATAATTTGCTTTAGGTGTTTTCGTTTTCTGCTTGAGTACTTATTTATTTTATGTATTTGGTACAGGGTCTCACTACACAGCTCAGCCTTGTAATTATTCTCCTGTTTTCAGCCTCCTCAGTGCTGGGGTTACAGATGCGTGGCACCACACACAGTCTCATTGGTGGGCTCAGTGTGCCCAGCGGCAGGGCTGGTGGGAAATCCCCCCTGAGGGTGGAAACCCCAGTCCCTGCGCTTGCCTAAGTGGGAGATTTGTTCACTGAGTTATCTTTCTGGCCCTGAATATTTTATTTTTTTACCAAGCCCAAGTACACATAAAACTTGGAATTTTAGTAACATTTTATAATCTGTCAACATAACACAAATAAAATAAAACATCATGTTCACAGGATCACAGTTGGGTAATTTATATGTGGCTATGTGTGAGAGAGACATAGGGTCTATCTAATAATATCAAGTGAACAAGAAACAAATTGAAAATACATGAAAAAGAAATGCATGATGAAACAGGTGGATCATTAATCTTTGTTTCAGCCAATTCTTGTGAACCAAAGTAATAGTCTGGAATCTTCTCTTAAAGGAAGTCATTAAGTGGCCAACAAAACAGTGCCATCTAAAAGCCAGGAATAGAAATTCAAGAATCTAGGTCTGAAGAAACTTAATTAGCTGTTTATAAGAAAATGAAACACAGATAAATACTCAGAAAAACCATCAAGTAGGTAGGCTTTAAGGCTGAATCTGGGATTAGAAAAATCATTTCAACCTAACAATTAGTCCGTTAAAGTAACAAGTTCATTGTTGGCCAATAATGTTTGTTTCTCAATTTGATGTTTATGATTAAGAGTGGACTATTCATTTTCTGTTTTTTATCTATGAATTTTATACAGAGTCTCACTATGCAGGACCACTCACTTTATAGCCAAAAGATATTTGGTACTTTTTTTATTAATACATAATGATTACATCTATCATGTAATGTACACAACATTGTATATACACAACACATGCAAATGCTTTATTCATCGCCTACCATTCCTACCCATTCCTCGCCAGTAATTCCAATTGTTGATCAATTTCTCATTTGCAAAAGCTCTATTTCCATTTTTCCATCCCCTCCCCTTCCTGTCCCTCACCCACCCCTCTATCACTTGTTCCTCTTCCCTCTTGAATAAGATCTCCATATTTCCTAGTAGACACCTTTTATTTTGCTATTTATGTATACTTTGGGTTTCTCATATAAGAGAAATCATGTGATTTTAGGCTTTTGAATCTAACTTATTTCACTTAGCTTTATTATATCAAGATGCATTTATTTTCCCACAAATTACTTAAGTTTATCCTGCTTATGACAGCATACTACTCAATTGTGTATACATACCACATTTTATTTATCAGTTCATCAGTTGATGGATATATACACCATTTTCAATATTTAGGTACTATAAATTGTGCAGCTATAAACATGGGTGTGCATCACTATAATACGATAACACACACTTGGCAAAATGGCTGTTAAAAGATTTTTGTGTCTATGTTTATTAGAGTAACTAGGCTGTAGTTCTCTTTTGAGGTTGTATCCATGTCTGAGTTTGAAATTAGAGTAACATTAGTTTCCAGAATGGCTGTGGTGGTAGCTTTCAATTTCATTAGTTTAAATTTCTTGTAGAATTTGGCAGTGAATACATCATGTCCTGGTGATTTCTGAGTTGGTTAATTTTTATTATTGCTTCTATCACATTTCCTGTTAGTGGATTATTCAGAATTTTAAATCTTCATGGCTCAATTTTGGCAATTCATATGTATGTTGGAATCTCTCCATTTCTTCTTAGTTTTCTAATTTATTGGTGTAGAAGTTTATAAATAATTACTAATCTTATGAATTTGGGTAGTGTCTGTTGTGATTTCATATTTTACTTCTGTAATCCATTGATTTGTGTCTGTTCACTCTTTTTTGGGGTGATATTTGCTAAGTGTTTGCATATTTTTTTTATTCTTTTAAAGAACCAACTTTTTTGATTCATTGACCCTTTGTACTGTGTTTTAGTTTCCTTTTCATTTATTTCTGTTCTGATCTTTACATTTTCCTTTCTTAGTATTAGCTTTGGATTTCGGTTTTTCTTATTTTTTGAGCCCCTTCAGGTATATCATTAGTTTATTTATTTGTATTTCAATGAATACAAAATAGAACATTGTTTTCCTTTTATTTTGCTTTTTGTTTTTCTTTTGGCAGAACTGGGGATTGAACTCAGACCCTTGCACTTGCCAAGGAAGTGCTTGTTCTACTGAGTCATCTTCTTTGCCCCAATAGAAACAGCATTAGCAATGATACAAAATTTCACTATACAAAATAATAGAAATTCAACAATGGTTGCTGTATTATATAATGTTATCTTCAAATTAGCTTACTTTATTTTTCTGATGTGGGCATTCACAGATATAAACTTCCTGCGTAAGACTACTTTCATTGTGTCCCACAGTTCTAGTATATTGTGCTAGCATTACCTAGAAATTATCTTCTAGCTTTTTAAATTTCTTCTGTGGTAGATTGATTTTTCAAGAACATATTATTTAATTTCCATGCATTTGCATAATCTTGGGGGTATTTTACCACTGATTTCTAGTTTCATTGCACTGTGGTCTAACAATATGCATGTTATATTTGCAATTCTTTTTGAATTTACTTATGCATACTTTTTTCACTGATATGTGGTTTCTTTTTGAGACCATCCACTATGCTTCCCAAAAGAATATATATTCTGTTGTTCTTGGATATAACACTCTGAAGATAGATATCTATTAAGTCCATTCCTTTGAAGATTTGGTTCAACTTTCATATTTGTTGAGTTTCGGCCTAGTTTACCTGTGTATTTGGCATAGTGAGGAATTGAGGTTCCTTAATATTGTTGCATTGATGTTTATTTGATTTTTATGACAAGTCTTGTTTTTCATATGAAGTTATATGCAGTTTAGTTCACACAGGTTTATAATTGTTACCTCCCTCTGGTGAATAGTCCCTTACTGAATATATTATAGCCTCGATTGGATTTTCTTACCAGTTCTGGCTTGAAGTCCAATTTGCCTGAAAATAGTATAGCTATTTCTTCTTGTTTTCTGGCTCCCTTGCATGGATATCCTGATACTTTTGTCTATCAATTTCATTTCAGGTTAAATATATTTTTATATATAGTACACTGTTAAGAGTTTGTTTTATGATCTGTTGCTTTTGATTGATGAATTGAGGCCATTCATACTGATAGTTCTAGCTAATAAGTATTAATATTTTCCTATCATTATACTGTTTTGCTGCAAGTTAGTCTTTCTATTGCTTCTAGTTGATTAGTTGTGATGTCTGATTAATTCACTCTACTGGACCTTTTAGCATTGTTAGCTTTATTGTCTCCTTATGGGATATCCTTAAGAATTTTGTGGAGTGCTAGTTTGATTGCCATAAATTTCTTAGGTGCTATTTATCATGGAAATGTCTTGTTTATCAAATGATTTTGAAAGATAGGTTTGCATAAATTAGCAATATAGTTTGGAAATTATTTTCTGTTAGGGTTTAAACCACTTGCTATTAACTCTTCTTGTGTTTGACATTTGTCTTGAGAAGTCCACCATAAATATAATGATTTATTGCTTTTTTATGAAAGCTGTAAAACTTCTGTTCATGTGTTGGATTGCTGGTATTTTGATTATGATATATGGTGGTATAATTATTTTTGATCATAGAGTTTTGGAGTTCTATATGCCTTACTGACTGTATGTTAATTTTTTTTTTTTTTTTCATGTTTGGAAACTTTGTCATTACTTCTGTAATCAGGATTTTATACCCTTTGTGCTATATTATTTTTCAATAATTCAAAGTAATCTTAGGTTATTCTACTTCACAGTATTCGCATCTTGAAATTTTTTTTTTTTTATGTTATAGAATTTTTTATTATATTAAAATAAAACAAGTTATGTGCAAAGTAATAAGTGTCAAGTCTTGTCACTCCATGTGAGTGTGGTTTTCAGATATGAAGGATCAGGGCTTCTGTTTTTTCTTTATGCTTTCTGTATGTCATGGAAAATGCAGCACTGCCCCTCTTGTTCAACGCCCTTAAAG
>PVKA01024397.1:0-34294 GCA_004027165.1 Ctenomys sociabilis | reverse complement strand
CACACACACACACACACACAGTAAAAGCCTGAAAGGCAAGGTAAGACAGTTGAAGCTTACTTAGCAGCCAAACAAAGGATTAGGATTTGAGCTTCTAGGGGCGAAGGAGTTGGTGGCTGACTCTGGATGGTTGGGGAGAGCTGGTGTGAAGTGAGAATAAATGAGATTTTTATGTAAAGTCTTCCAGATAACAGCCACATGTCTTACTTTCTAGCTGGGCCAGCTCTAAAGTTTCCAAATTTTTCCTCCCATAAATTGATCTTTCCTAGACAGAAAGAAATATGTCAGATAGAAAAGCCTTTTTTTGAGTCCACTTTTTACTAATGTAAATTGTGTCCTTTACAGATGTAAATTTTCTCTACAAAAGTGCAGCCTCTCAGTTGTTTTGTCTGCAGTATCTCAGAATAGCCATCTTGAAAAGTTTTAAAGAAATGTATTTCAGAAAAGCTTATTTTGAGTTCCTTTACCTACTACTGCTTTCTGAAATAATGATTGCAAACTTTTCATCCTGAATAACTCCAGACTGATAATTAGATCATCTGGATTATTCCTCCTCACTGATGCCAAAGTTTTTTTTCTGAATATAAATTACTATCATGTTTTTCATATAAACATTTACTTTGATGAATCTCTTTGCTTAAAAATTTAATTTCAGCATCCTTAACCTATCCTCAAATTCCTAACAAAATGTTATGACCCCTTGGCTTCACCAGAATTTTGAACTACCATCCCACACATACTCTTCCCCAAATTCTGTTGTGATCTTTGGACTAAGATGCGTTCATAGACAGTGAGAAATGATTAACAGTAGCTTGGCCTCATATTAGAGTGATAATATAGTGTAGGAGATAATGCAGTTGTGAAAAACTGTGGATTTATAAAGTGATACTTTTTTATTGTTTAATAATTAAACACTTAACACAGTCACACTGTAGGGCTAAAAACAGTTCTTTTAAATGCCATCTTCGTTATCTGAGAAACACAAGAATTGGAACACATTTTATTTCTCTTGGGCATACATTTTATTCACCCAAACCATATTGCCCTCATAAGAATAGATACTAATTCAAACCAAGGAATATTTCTCTATTAAATAATCCTTAACAGATCCACTAGATAGTGTTCCTTCATGAGACAGAAAGAATGTATAGTCATTATTTGGCTTTTTGTTCACATTTTCAATACTCACTTTTCAAATACATGATTTTAACATTGGCATTTTAATGGTAACAATATAATATATACTTTCATTGAAAGTACCAAGAATTCACATGTACCTCAACTTCATCAACATCATCTCACTGATGTTTTTGGACCTTTTTTATTTTCATCTGTAGAAAAATAAAACAAACAATGATTGGAGATGTGAAGTTACATTAGAAGGAAAATGGTTTTATGGACCTACTATCTTATATGTGAGACCTGGACAAACTGAGGAATATCCTCTCACATTCAAACCACTGTCAGAGTGTGAAATTTTGGTAAGAATTCCTTGATACTTTTCCCCAGTGTTAATATGTAAATAAGTGTATGCACAATTGGTAGCATATTTTGTTTGACAACTTTATCATGGAAATTTACATTTTCAATAAATTTAGCTATTTTTTTCCTTGAAACTGAAATAACTGGTTTTAATTTGAGGGATAAATAATTTGAAAGTTACATTGCTGCTATATTTAGATTACATTTATACCACGTACTCAATAGCATAGAATTATTTCTCCTGTTCCTATTCATTACACAAATAACAAGCTCTAAAATACGTCCTTAAGGCAACCATTTTGGGAGTATATACCCAGGTTTAAACTCCTTGAGCTATATCTGTAGCCCCCCTCCAATTTAAGTTTTGAGAAGCAGTCTAAGTTGCTAAAATGCTCAGATTGGGCTGGAACTTGCGGTCATTCTTCTTGAGACCTCCAGAGTTCTGGGATTGCACAGATGTACCTCATGCCTAGGACAATGATTTTTTTGACAAGTAAATAATAAGCACACACAATAATTATATATTAGAATGTGTGATACTCTATAATTTAGAGAAAGTATAAAGAAATAAATTCTCATCAGTGGTTAATAGAAGCATTGATATGTGAACTGAAAACATCAGTAGAAACTGATATGTGTTAGTCAATGGCAAACACCCATATACAAACTCATTTCATTAGACTCAGTATGACTATCATGGGAGGAGTTGTTTGATATTGAGCAATACTTACCAGAAAGCTGAAATTTGGCTGGTTTGTCATAGGGTAAGCTTACTTTGAGAAATCAAGTGGATGGTATGGAGCGTATCATCACCATAAAAGGGATTGGAAAAAGACCCCTAGCTTTTGGAACTGTCATTGTGGATTGCACAGTGGGGGAAATGACAAGTAAATCCATAATGGTTCCTAATTATTCATTGGATATTTTAACATTTAAGGTAAGATGCTTTCTAGTTTGAAAATATTTTCTTTTGCATGTATATTTAATTATGTGATGTTGATACAGGGGAATGAAACTCCCAACCTGAATGATGTCTGGTACAAATTCATGTTCTCTAAAATTGAATGAACAACAGAGGTTAGGAGCAGAATATATTTATTAAGAGAAAGAAAGCTCCTGTCCAAGAGATAGATAGACTGAGGAGCACCTGAGTCAGTTGCCAAGGAACCTGCCTTTTCTATGGGCTTTATAGAACAAAATCAGGAGGTGAGGAATTTCTAAGTTGGAGGAAAAAATGGGAAATTTCAAGGTGGGCATGAGGTGGAACAAAACTATGATCAACTAATAAGTTTACAAATACAGTTGCTGAGGTGAAATTGAATACATTGAGATCAAATGGGTAATCCAGTCTTGTAGTAAGCACACATGAATACAGAACAGGGGCTTTTCCTAAAGGAGGTTGGGTTAGCAACTCTTCCTTACTTTTTCAAGGTGGCTGATACCTATTTAGAATAACAATCCCTTCTGTCCATCCCTAGGGAGGTACATAGGTGCATTTGCTCAATCTTTTGTCTTGAGATCTGGCACAGAGTAGGAGTGTGTCTGTTCCTCCCACAGTTGTGAAGTGTTGTCTTCCATACTGGCACCTTGGAGGGCCTAGCCCTTTCTGTCTGCCCATAATATGTCTATTTAACTCAGCTGCCCACAACTATATGTAGAAATTATATGAAAATTTTATAACATTTTATTTTATGTAATGTAGGGAAGCCATAACCAAAAAGTTTTTTTATATATAATTTTAATTCAACTAACAGCTGTTAGATTTAATTTCTATTGCAAAGTAAAATTAACAGTAAAAATGCTTTTTTTCAATTTTATTTATTTGGTAGAAGGTCTCATTATGCAGGTCGAACTCATAGTGGTTCTTCTGTTGGAGCCTCCCCAGTGCTGGAATTACAGGCATGAGCCACCACACCATGTCTTGGTGACCGGCTTGGCACACTGGAGTGGGGCAGGCAGGGCATGTGGTGCTAGAGATAGAACCAACATCCTCGTGTTTGTATATGCAGTGGTTTAGACCACTGAGCAATTTCTGCAGCACAGTATGTTTATTTTTATGCACCAGTGTATGACTACAAACACATTAAAATGTACTTTGGTCAGGCTGGGGAGATGGCTCAGTGGAGTAAACACTTCCCTGGCAAGCGCAAGGGCCTGAGTTCAATCCCCAGTTCTGCCAAAAAAAAATAATCTACTTTGGTCAATGTGTATTTTTGCTTAAAGAAACTGTACATAACAGTAAAACATGTTTTAAAAAATGTAGAAAAGATTCTAAATTTTTAAGTAGATATAGAGGTACAGAAAAATTTCAACAGTATGTCCTATTATTACTAGTCACTGAATTATGTAGGCTTAGATCCATTTTCCTCCTGCTGCTCACACGTAAGAGGCATTTACTTTGATGAAAAGAAAAAGCTTTATGCATCTTGTTGTGTATGCAATATCATTTTAGAAGTAAGAGAGTAGAAGGGAAATACAGTGAGACAATATGTATCTCCAGGCTTACTTAATACCTCTCAGCTAGCTTTCTGGAGCCTTTCCTATTTCCTGTAGAAAGGGAATTGGACCCTGAACTCCTGAGGCCAGCACCTGAATAGTTCCTTTATTTTCTTTGTTTATGCTAAGCATATGATTTGATGATTGTATCATCCTGCAGAAGGAAATTTAGGGAAGCTCTTATGTATAAAAGAAGTCAGGGCTGGTAAGATAGCTCAGCAGACTAAGAACCTGCTTAGACAAGCACAGGAACTGTGGTTCAATACTTGGCATCATATGCTGAGCCAGCCACAGTGTCACATGTCTATAATCCCAGCTGAAAACAGGATGATCACTACAAGTCCAAGCTGCATAGTGAGATCCTGTACCAAATACGTAAATAAAAAGTCACTTTTCTCTAGAAGAAAAAAATTCTAACTTTTAAAATTTCATGTTTCCATACTGGGTACACTATCGTTTGCCAAATATAAATAGTAGTAGAAATGTGAAAAATGAATAATCATTGTTTTTTCATGATGTTTTTGTACTTTTCTCTCCTCCTTTCATTTATTTGATCTATTCTTTATTAAAACTTTCTGGAATGTCCTTGAGGCACTATGCCAGAGCACATGCTTTACTTGTATAAGGCTCTGTATTCAAACGCTAGTGAAAAAATATCACCTGTTACTTCTATCTTTATTTTCAGTTAATTATATGTCCAATATAATCCTCAAAGGAAGTTTCAACTATGTACTTAACATAGATGCCTAAGTTCAATTTTACACTATAGAAGTTTAGACCTTTTCTTCACTTATCCTCTCCTTTTGTCATAGCCTTAAATTTGTATATAATTAGATTACAAATGGAGTGAATACACTAAATGAAAATTTCCTGTCTTTCCTATTCATAAAAACTTACAGTGTCATGTCTTGTCTTCATAGTTATATCATTTTTCCCAAAGTAGCTTTTCCTGTCCTTCAATAGATTTGTCCTTGCTTCTATAATTAGCTTTATCTCTTGCCATCTGTAGCAGTAACAACATTTAGGACTTTGTAGACAGTCTGTTATTTTACTACTACCTGGAATTTTCTGCCAAATTCCATATTGTATGGCTTCTATCTAAATGTTTCCCTAAGCATTGCACACTTTGGGAAAGTTACTAGATCATGAGTGTGGTACTGAATCAGGGTGTGTGGTAATTGGATCAGTCTAATGATTGGATTACCATAGTTTTTGGTGTGGCTGGATGTATTTGCTGAAACTGAAGGTCCCACCGTGAATGTGTGTAGCACAAACCAGTAGGTCTGTAACCTGGATGGAATGTAAAAAAGAACGCTTGCTGATACTCTTTTCTGCCTTCCCTGGCACAGTTTTTCCTGTGCACTCCCACCTTATTTTAGAGCCAAATGAACATGATCTGAAAACTCTCAAAACTGTGACCTAAAATAATTCCTTCCTCCTCTAATCTGTGCGTGCTTGGTATTTTGTCCCAGCAATGAGAAAGTAACAAAGATATTTATCTTCTATATATCTGTATCTAATACCTTATCATTTTTCAGGCAAAGCTTAAAACCACTTTTTTCCAATATTCTCTATATACATAAACTTGAATTAGGTTATAGTTTTCTGTCCCTCAAATATTTTTGTATGTACTTCACCATCACACCTAATATTTCATGTTGTCATCTGTTTATTATTCCTATCAGATGACAAATTTGGAGGACAGTGTAATCCTCACTCACATTTTTATATCTAACATAAATTATACTGTTCAGGATATAACATTTGAAGAAAGATTTCTTTAATGAACAGATAAAAATGTAATAAGTAGCAGTTGAAAGAAAAAGAAAGCATACCAGTTACTTCTCGTCTTTGGGAAAAAATACATAAATCCCATAATTTAAGCACAGAGGGGTTTAGTTTGACTGATAAATTTTTGAAGATTCAGCCTCTTGTTGGATGACTGTAATTCACAAATGGTATAATGATGCAGGAGAAGTTCTCACCCCATGCAAGCCAGGAATCAGAATGAGAGGCAGAATATCACTAAGACAAAAGTATAGACCTTTCCAGGTCACATCTACCGTGACCTATATCTACCCAGGTCCTATCTACTAACAACAAATTTGCTTTGAATTCAACAGCAGACTAATACAATGTTGAACATAGTGGCCCTGTGATTACAAACACATGAGAGTTTGGGAGACATTTCAGAGCTTACTGTAACATTCAATCATGGCCCCCAAACACTAATCTCTGTCTCATTATAGAAATTGCACTTAGTTCATTTCTAAGTATTGACAATGTCTTCATATTTGCAGCAATTCTGAAAAGTCTAAGTGCAAAGTCTCCTCTGAGTCTCACAGAGAACTTTTAACTAACATTCTTTGGGTTTTTTAATTGCAGTTTCCTGATCATTATTGATCTTGAGTGATTTTTGTGGTCAAAAGTATGTAGTGAGAGTTATCTAGCTAGACCTAGTTTAGATGTTCTCAAATATTTTGGCATTTTACAAAGTACCACGATCACCATTCAACCACATGTATGCCTTCCTTATTCATTAAGCCTTTTAGGGTTACTAACATTGATTCCATTAGTGTATAAAGCTTCTGCATAACTTATTTGGTTTGACATCCACAATCAATGTGAGTGTATTATTGTCTTCTCTCTTCTTCATGGAAGAATCAGTGGTCAATGGGAACTTGATGAGCACATGGTAGCCAATCTTATTTCTCTTGAGGGTCTTTTCTTAAGGATACTTTAATTGCACCTGAAGCCATAATGTGTTGGGTTGCCAGGAAGAAGGGGGTCTAAAGATGTGGATGTGTGTATTTGTATGTGCGTGCGTGTGTGTGTGTGTGCGTGCGTGTGTGTGTGCGTGCGTGTGTGTGTGTGTGTGTGTGTGTATATCTAAAAGTGCCTTTTGGTAATTCTTTCTTGGCCTTTAAATCATTTGCTTTGGCTTTAGACTTAGGAAAAGTGGGAGTTACTTTTTGCTTTTAAAGCTGTCTTGTGAAAGGGCATATGGATCACTGTTTCCTATGCCCCATAGCTATGTCTTACTTGGAACACCTTATTTTAAGGTTCCTTGCTCACTTTTTTTTTTCTTTTTCGTGGTACCAGGAATCAAACTCAGGACTTTGTGCTTGCCAGGCAAGCACTTACTCCACTGAGCTATCTCCTTGGTAGCGCTCATTTTTAAATTGAGTCATTTAAGTTGTTACTGAGTTTGTATATACTCTTTGCTAAACATTTTATATTCTGATATATGATTGTAAATTTTCTCCCAGTTCATAGGTTCCCTTTTCATTCTATTGTTTGTTTCCTTTGCCATAGAGAAGCTTTCTGAATTTGCTAAGGTCTCATTGTTATTTTTTTCTTTTGTTTCTATGATTTTAGTGCCATATCCAATAATCCACCGCCAAACACAATGTCAGAGAATTTTCCCATTGTTTTTTGACAGTTTTTCTTACTTCTCAACATAGCTTTGAGTATTCATGGTCTTTTGTAATTCTATTTTAAATGAAATAAATACCTTGAGGTAACTCCAGTTCCATATTCATTGAAAAAGTATTCACAATGGACAAAATATGAAAACAATTAAGTTCTCATCAGTAGATGATTGGCTACACAAAATATGTCATCAGTGTATGTGCAGTAGAAAATTATACAGACACAAAATTCCTGCCATTTGTCACAACATGGATCACTTGGGTGACATTATGCTAAGAGAAATAAGTCAGGGGTTGAAGGGAGAATTGGGAAATGCTTATTCTCCTGTGTATATCTGGGTAATTGTGTATAATAGTGCTTTATGTTATATTTACAGTTTGCTAAGACATTCGATCCTAAGGGTTTTCATCATAAACATAAAATATGCCAATTTTTAGAATTGATGGATGTGCTAATTAACTATATTATTCTTTTTCTTCTTATTATTTTTTGGCAGAACCGAGGATCAAACTCAGGCCCTTGTGCTTGCTAGGGAAGTGCTTATTCAACTGAGCCATCTCCCCAGCCCCTTAATTAACTATATTATGATGATCATTTTACAGTATATTTGTATAACAAATGATCACATTTTAAATCACTGAGTACATACAGATTTTATTCATCATGTATATGTTAGAAATAGAAAAACATGGGCTGTCGAGATAGCTCAGAAGACTAGAAATAGAAAAACATGAACCAAAAAACCTTTCTTACTGACCAACACAACCCTATAAGATAATGAACATAATACCTTAACTATGTCCTTTGTCTGAAAGGAATGTACAGATGCTGACCCTTGAAGTCAGATATAAATTTCTTTTCTGCTTGGGAGGAAGAGAACCAGAAATAGCCATGAAGTGAAACATTAAGATCATTTTCTTATCTATTGTCTCATTGTATTCATCCTCTGTTTTACTTGCCAGAGAAATCTGTGCATACCTGAACATAATGAGAAAGAAATTTTAGGAAAAGACATTCTGTCATTTTGGAGGTAGTTTAAATATTTTGTTTTCATCAGGGCAAAATAAATTGTCTCCTTGATCTGGGTAGATAGCTCCGCAGTCTAAGCACTTGCCTGGCAAGCACAAGGACCCAAGTCCGATCCCAGGTACCACATGCCTATGCTGCACCAGCCCTGAAACTGGCCGTATCTCCGGGTTTCTGCACTTCTTTGCTCACCTTTAACTCATACTACAGTAGAAATCTATAACAATGGACATATCAGTTTGCTTATAGCTTTTGCAAATTTGGGTGGAGGGTAGCATCCCATTCAACACACAGAAACACTCCAATTTAGAGAAAAGGTAAAACAAACCACATAATGTTAATATGTAATTTTAGTCAAGATCAGGTCCAGTGGGTGGAAGTATGGAATCCTCTTTGTCTTCAAGGTACTCTCAAGCCAGAGGAAGCTTGGAGAAGCAGCTGACATTTAGTCACAATTTTAGTCTTTAAACCTCAAATACACATTAGTAATAATGATAAGTTGAGGAAGTGAAAGATAAGAGAAGAATGTACTGAACTTAATTGTATAGCATATTATCAAAGTGGAAAAATATGTAAAACAGTTGAAAATCTGTCTAAAGTCATGAAGAAATAAGCACTTAGACCATACTAGTGAGAGTTTCAAAAGGCAAAATAAAGAATTTTCAAAGAAGATTGAAAAGTGTTTACAACCATAAGACATTTTCAGTGAGGGTAGCCCATTTTTCTCTGTATAAATTATGAGCACTGGAAAACATGGGATGCTATTTTTCAGTGCTGTAAGAAAAATCCTATCAAATAGGAATTTTATGTGTAACAAAACTGTGTTTCATTAGAAAAAGAAAGGTTAAAATATTTCAAGATAAAACAAAGCTGCGTACATTTTCTCTAGAAAGTCTTTTCTGCAAACAATAGAGAAAGTCCATCAACATGAGGTAAAAGTATAGTAGGAGAACTCAAATTCATATGAGGTCAAAAATACTAACAAAGAGACTGCATAGCTGAATAGAATGTACAAAATAAGTATGAGCTCTTTGTAATTGTCTGATACATAATTTAAAAGAAAATGCAAATGTCAATAATCCTATGTTTAAATCCTAGGTTTAAAATGTGTAAAAATGTATTAGGCACGAAAATAATAATATTTCCAGAAAATAGTAGTACTGCATGGTGTAATGTTGAAACTTAGAAATCTAAGGCAAGATGTTTAGCATGAGTTCCAGGCTAGCCTGGACTACCTAGTGAGTTCAAGGTCAGCTAGAACTGCACAATGAAGCTTGATCTCAAAAAAACCAAAATAAAAAACAAGTAACAAATGAAAAACAAAGAATGGAGAATGTTAAAGCAACATTTGTGTGTACGATCAAAATTTAAATAGAATTAATCCCAAGTATATTATTTTATTATTTGAATTATTGTTATTTGTGTGTGGGGGGGGGGTCTCACTATGCAGTTCAGACTCATAGTGATGCTCTTGTTTTTTTGCCTCCCTAGGGCTGGGATTATAGGCATGTGCCACCATGCCCAGACTCCATCACTGTCTCAGTGAGCCCAGGGGTGGGACTGGCAGCATGAGGATCCAGTGGCATGCAGTACCAGGGAATTACCCTGGCTTCTGTGCTTACCTAAACAAGCGCTTAGTCCACTGAGCTATCTTGTCAGTCCATTTTGAATTATTTTAAAATTATATTTATATCCCTAAAACAACATAGAAAATAACTAAAAATAGTGTAAAGCAGTCATAAAAAGAATTAAAAAGGCACGGTAGAAAATATCTAATTCAAAATCCAGCAGAAATAGACGACATAGAAACAAAAGTGACTATTAGGATTTGTGTCTAGTTGTCCCCCCAAATCGTCATGCAGTATGGGAGGGAGGACTTCTAGTGTTTGACTTAATTCATGACCAAGGCTAGGATTATGGGTTTTAGTACTGCTGGGATTATGGGTGTGGGTGCTACTCCCAGCCTGGGGCAAAGAGCCTGAATGCAATTTAATGGAGACAGACTTCCTCTCTGTTGCCATTGTTGCTGCTACTCCTGGCTTTCTCTCTTGCTGTTTGCCACCTCTATGAAAGGTTGCTCTCTGCCCTGTGCCACTCTGCCTTGGAGCCAGCTGAGTGTGAACTGAAACCTCCAGTAATTGTGAGCTAAATAAACCTTTCTTTTCTTCAGTTTGGGTGTCGGGTATTTGTTCCTGCAGCAAGAGAAGAATAACTGAGACAGGAACATAAAATATAAGCAGATACTCAAGTTTAAATGTATTATGGCTTCTCTCATTTGAGAAAACCAAAGGATAAATAAAGAACAAAATAAAGTTTAAAAAAATGGTACGCATAAAAAATGGAGTTTTACTCTGCCATAAGGAAGATAAATTTAGTTCATTTTCTTTGAAAAATGGTTATAGCGTTATACCAGAAGTTTAAATGAAATAAATGAGATATGCAAGTGCAGATATGCCATGGTCTTTTTATGTGAAAAACTCAGCATAAGTAAACAAAAGTGCAAAATAAAAGAAACAGGGAAATTCACTTGTACAGAAGGGAATGGGACTAATACATGGAAGAAGGAAGACGGGAAAAGAGGAATGGATAAGAGGATTAAAATTACAAAAAATTAAGATATGTTTTCTTCATGTACCAACTTTCAACAATGGTTGCAATCATTATGTATTGGAAATATGTACCAATAAAAAGATTTGCAAAAAAACTGACAATATGGAAGATTTAAGTTTTCTTATCATAAATTGATGAAAGACTCAAATCAAATACCAGAGGTTGGAACATGTTCCAATTTTAAGCTGCCTAGAGGCAACACACTTATGAAAAATAAAAGAAAATACTTTTTGACTCTCACTGTGTGACCAAAATTAGTGTGTTGATAGCAAATTCAGACAAAGGTAACCTGGGTAAAAGAAACTATTAACCAATTTTTCCTAGGGTTATAAATAGATTTAAGCTCAATGAAATACTAACACACGTAGTCCAGTAGTGTACAAAAAAGATTACACATCAAGGTAAAATATATGCAGTTGCATTATTGAGAGTTACAGCGATCTGTGAATATCCTGCATGGTTGGAATCCCCAAAGATAATTATAAAAAGGAGTTACAAAACATGTATTGGCAATAATGAAAAAAAGGAGACTGTATACACTCTTTATAGGAATAAAAGTAGGGTTAGTCATTATGGAAGAAAGCATAGTGCCTCTTCTAAAAATTAAAAAACATGAAATTAGCATGTGGTTCTACAATTCTACTTCTGAGTGCATATCTAGAAAAAAGTTAAATTAGTATTGTAAAGAGATATATGTACTTGCATATTCTTTATAGCACTTTTTATGATAACTGATATAAAATCAAGCTATATACATTATCAGATGACTTAAAAGGAAATGTAATATATTTACATAAATGAATCCTATTCATCTGTACCAGGTGAAAACACTGTCATTTGTGATAACATAGATGGCTGTGAAATACATTATGTTGGGCGAAAAGGTAGGCACAGAAAGCAAATATAATGATGATCTCATTGATAGAATCATAATTAGCTAAGTCTGTGGTGGTGGGAAGAAGAACAAAGAATTGATGGTTAAACCATAGAAAATTTTAATTAAGGAAAAAGAGCAATTTAAAGATATCTTGGATGGGCCTGGTGATACATAGCTGGAATCCCAGCACTTCAGAGACTGAGGCAGAGGAATCCCTGGGAGTTCAGTGGCAGCCTGGACTACAAAGTAAGACACTGTCTCAAAGACTAAAATGAAAAAGAGACAGAATTATGGATCTTTTTTATTATACTTAATAATAATAATGCACTGTACTATTAAAAATACTAAGTGTATATGTTCAAATTTTTCAACCTAAAATATTGGCTACGTGAAATAAAACATTTTAATTATCTCCATTTAGCTATATCAAAACATAGATTTTTCTTGGGCTTGCAAGATAGCTGTGTGGTCTAAAGTGTCTGCTGAGGCAATGTTAGGCAAGTGCAGGGTCCAGGGTTCCATTCCTGGCCCTACATGCTAGTCACATAAAAACAAACAAACAGATTTTTCAAAAATTCATGTTTAACACTCTAAAACTATGAAGTTTGTCAAATAACCTAGATGATAATTTTTAAAAAACAGTATGTTGAGTTTCAAAAGCCAGTAATTAAATACCAACTACTATATTTCATTTCAGTGACATGTCCATATTTCGAAAATGTACGGACACACGAAGTATAATAGCACTTGACAAGATTGTGTGAGGAATATGATATGTGGACCAAAGAAAACTGAAAGTTTATTTAACCTGGGTTATGGTCACATGGTGCTCAAATATTCTTTATATGGAATTTTAAAATTCATGGATATCACTGTTTAATCAAATGAAAATTAAAACAATTCCAAGATTCCATCTCACTCCAGAAAGATGACTGTTGTCAAGAAATCAACTAATAACGAATGCTTGAGGGGGCTGTGGGGGAAAAAGGAAACCTATGCTGTTGCTGGAAGTGCAGACAGGTGCAACCACTGTAAATCAGTATGGAGAGTCTTAAAAAGCTAGGATTAGAGGTCATATTTGACCCAGCTATTGCTTTTCCTTCCCAAAAGAGTGAAAAGCATCATAACACTTCAATATATGCTCATCAATGTTTGTAGCAGCATAATTACTAATTCTTGGAAACAATCCAAATGCCAATCAACTGATGAATGGATAAAAATGTTTTACTATGCAATGGAGTAGTACTGTTCTGTGAAGAAGGGTAAACATGAGCCAGTTCTAGCTAATTGAATGCATCTGGAGGCCATACTCCTTAGTGAAATGAATCAGACTTTCATGTAAATACTGGATTGTTTCTCTGGTTTCAGAAACCAAAAGGATAAATAAAAATCAATATGTTAATGAAGAAAATGTTCAAATGTCAAGGAGGCCTAGGGAATGGTCATGGGGAAAGGAAGAATAAAGATGATAGTGAGACAAGAAAGAAAAAAATGGAAACAAAGCTTTTGTAAATAAGCAGGGAAGAAGGGATAAAGGGAGAGTAAGGGAATGTCAAAAAAAAGAATGTAGGCATATCATATACAGTTACAAATTCCCTATGATGAATGTGATCATTATGTATACCTAAAACATACCATTAAATTTAATATGAAAATTTTTAAAAAGTGATGCACAAATTCATTAAAATTGTTCTCTTGTACATCAAATTGAATAAAGCAAATTTTACATGACCTGCAAATGATCTTCATATTTCCTAAACATCAGCTATCTTGATTTAATTAGTGATTAAAAATAGATAATGCTCTACTGAAAGAGTAACCTCTTGAGGCCAGGGATATATACAGTGGCACAGCTCCTGCCTGGCAAGCACAAGGTCCTGAGTCCACTTCATTATACCAAAGAAAACAAAAACAACCACAAAACAATGATTGATCTCTTCTGTTTTCTTTTTTATAATTCTCAGACAATAAGTTACTTCAATAAGTAACTTTTTTGTGCCTTGCTTTTCTTTTTTTTTTGTCTTTTTGAGGCAGGGTCCCACTATGCAGTTCAGGCTGGCCTTAAGCTCACTTTGTAGCTCAGGCTGGTCTCGAACTCACAACAATCCTCCTGCCTCAGACTCCTGAGTGCTGGGATTACAGGCCTGCACCACCACGCCCAGCTATGCTTTTCTTTTAGAAGCGAATCATTTTTAATGGAAGTATGTAAATTAAATGTCAGTACGTGTGAACTTAGCATTAATTTCACATATTTTAACATGTGAAAAATATAAAAATCATGTTATATGACATCATGTAATTTTTATTTTCTAATTCTATTTTCTAGGTATCTTCAGACCTTCCAATAGTGTCGGGCAATCCATATGTCACAATAGAAGCTGATAGTTCGGTTTCTTATGTTTTAAATGTGTACCCTTTGAAACGTGGAATACTCAAAGGTACTAAATCCATTGATAAAATGTTATTAGCTACTAAACTATGATAGAAATATGGTTAAAAAAAACACCAGAAATGTTATCCACAAATCTTTTAAATAAATGACCCAGATGGAAATTTAGGTTTCTATTTCAGTCATTAACTTTCTAAATACTGTAATCAGACCTTTGAGGCATACATTTTATGCATCACATTATACTGCCTTGACCACTTATTCAAATTTACTGGTAGAAAATATTCTTAAAAGTAGATACACCTATTCAAGAGTATTTTCATCTAAAATTGGACTGAAAATCAAATAGTTACACCAAATTATGAATCCAATGGTACTCTATTAGATGATATTATAAAAACAGCTGAATGCATTCAACTGATATGTAAAAAATAGGTTTCATATGTGTCATGTATTCTCTCTGTCTCTGAAAAATATTTGTACCAATTTTTCTTAATGTCTTTGAGTGGAGCTACTTGCTTAAGAATGGGGTTGGGACATATAAGCAATTAGAAGGAGGCAGGTGAGAAGGGACAAAAGATAATAAGTACTCTTTAGGGCTATGTTTCATCGGGGATAAATGATACTAATTGTATGACAATTAAATGCTCATTTGGTGGATAGATCTTAATGAGGAGATAATTGTAATGTGAGTAAGTAGGCACAACTTTAAAAATGCAGGAGGCACATGTCTAATAATAGCCCCTTGTTCTCCTTAGAAGTACTAGCCTCTCAATCCTGTGTGCTTCAACAAATCTTCCACAAAAGTATGTATACTAACCATAGAAAGCATAAAGAATAGAGACCCATTGCAAAACATTCCATAGAGCAGATGCCACTGTTACAAACAAACAGAAGAAAAATTTCAGAATGTCAAACACAACAATCCAGTTATTAACAGTGTAATAGAATATACTGTGTGGAAACAGTACACATACCCACTCCTTTCATTATTTTTAATTTTTAAAATTTATTTATTTATTTGGTAGAGGGTCTCACAATGCATCTCAGACTCATAGTTATCCAAGCAGGCACTTAGACCACAAAGCAATCTCTCTAATCCCTAACCCACCCCTAATTTCAAAGTCCTTAATGTCATATCTCAGCATAGCAAGGATTTATCAAGAAGTTCTGAAAACTTCACATTATTTTTGAAACATTTGTCTTTATAAAACCCATTAGTAAATCATGTACATAGGTACATTTGAATTATATTAACCCAATTTCAAGCATGACTGTAGAGTGCCATATTTTGCACTTTAATAGAAGCTATGATATAGAAGCTATTTTCTTTAAAGAAATTTCAATTTCAGCAAGTGTAGTGATATATGGCTATAATCTCAACATTCTGAGAGGATGAGGCAAGAGGATCACAAATTTGAATGTAGCCTGGGAAAATTAGGGAGACTGTATCTCAAAATATAAAAAGAACAAGGGTTGGGGATGTAGCTCAGTGCAAACCCTCTGAATTCAATAGATAATATTATGAAATGTTTAGTTTTTATTTTAACTATCAGTGACAATACTTGGTACATTTTTCCTCATTTTTCTAATTTTAATTATTTTTTCTAAACAAGTCATAATTTTCCTAAGTATTTTTCATAAAATATTATAAATTTCATTTTCATGTAATATAAAAAGAGGTGCATTTGCTACTTATGAGAATTGTAAAATAAAACTCACAATTTATGGAACACCCCTGAAATGAGAATGTTTATAACGTTTATGAGAAAATCTTATGGTCTGTAAAACATTTTTAAAATTATTTAAATGGACTTCAGAAAAATTACATAAGTATATTTGATAGGTTATACACTTTAGAATCATTTTGTGTTCCTTTCATAAGAATTTTTAAGACTATAAACTTCATTTTTATTGAGAATATAAGTTTTTAAAACATATTTTAAGTAACTGTATAGACTCTTTTTTAATTGAAGAAGAGGTTTATTTTGGCTCACTGCTTTCAGAGACTTTAAGCCATAGTCAGCTGGTCACAGGTAGAAACATTATCTTAGAAAGGTGTGGAAGGGGAAATCTGGCCAAGTCGTAGCATCTGAGAAGCAGATATGAGAAGAACGCTACCAAAGGAAGAATCAGAGTCCTCAAGATAACACTCATTCTGTTCTCATTTTTTTTCTTTCCCTTCTTTGATTTTCCTCTCCTCCCTTCTAGTTCATTTTAAATCATTTCTCCCTATTTCACAATGTCTATTACACATTTTAATCTTATTTACATTTCAGTTTCTTGTATCAGTAAGATAATGTGATATTTATACATGTGACCGATTTATTTCATTTAATGAATATGATCTCATGGTCCAGCCATTTATCTATATTTGTTTCAATTTTATCTTTCTTTATGTTTGAATAGTATGTTATTATATATTTTAAAAATCCACCTCTTTTTTATGCATTCATTGTTTGATGGATATCTGGGTTGCTTCCAAGATTTGTTTATTACAAATAGTTCTTCTATGAACATGGGTGTACATATATCTCTGTGGTTTGGTGCTTTGAATTCTTCTGGGAAGATACCCAGAAGGGAAATAGCTGAGTCAAATGGGACCTCTTTCAAGCATGAAATAACAGAATGCCTCAGGAATTTGATCAGGTGTCCTGGGTTGAACAGTGCTGGAACATAGGTTTTGTGATTATTTTGAATATTGCCAATATGATATGTCTTCTTCCTCCAAGGCATTTGTGTCTGATGTAGGAATAGTTATCTTCAAATCATCTCAGTCAATGTATACTCTGATAAACTGAAAAATTAATTGTGATACCAGGAAAATGATAAAGGAAGATATTAATTTCCATGGTGAGAGTCTTAGAGGTCTTCATAGGAGATAATGCATTTGAACAGAACCTTGAGGAATGAGCCACAATTTATCAACTAATAAGGATGGGGAGGTATTTCTGAAGAAGAAATAGCTGTATTGAAATATAAATACAGACACTGAAAATAAAAAATAATGATACTTAGGTGTGA
The DNA here is from genome assembly GCA_004027165.1 of Ctenomys sociabilis. Taxonomy (NCBI): domain Eukaryota; kingdom Metazoa; phylum Chordata; class Mammalia; order Rodentia; family Ctenomyidae; genus Ctenomys; species Ctenomys sociabilis. Next base: position 16,958 of record PVKA01024397.1, on the reverse strand, counting down.
CTGTGTGTGTGTGTGTGTGTGTGTGTGATTTGATAGGAATACATAAAGCAGCATGGAGTTAGAAACATAGACATCACTACTGAGGAAAAGTTTTGTTTTAGCATACTTCTATTTTTATCAGGACAGATTTTCAGTACATAATGATTAAATTCATTATGAGGAATTGATACATGTATATAACACATCATTATTTTTCCTTCCCTTTCTCTCCATTCTCTGTTCCTCCATCTCTTGGTTCACTTTCAATTTGCAAAAGATATTCTTGCCTCCTATTGCCTTTTGTTTTTCACTTTATTAATAGTATGATATTTAAGCTTGTCTGTTAGAAATATTTGTCTTAATTTTATTTTCTCAACATGCATCTATTTACCTACAAATGACTCAAGTATATCCTTCTTTATGACAGAGTAGTGTCCCATTTTGGAAAATTATATGCCACATTTTCTTTATTTAGTCACTTTTTGATGTACACACTGAGCATCTTCCAAGATTTAAGTATTATGATTTAAAGTATGGATGTATGTACATCACTATACTGCATTGTCTTTTTCTCTTTCACAAAGAACCCTAGAAGATGATTTGCTGAGTCAATCAAAATTCATATTACCTTGCAGAATAATCCTCACACTGCTTTTCATATGGGTTGTACTAGTTTACATTGCCAGTAACAATGTAGAAGTGTTTCTTTTCCACAGCAGTCTCACCAGTGTTTGTTAATAAAGATTTTATAATAGTTATTCTTTCTGAAGTAACTCAAGACCTCAGTAATGTTTTAAATTTGCCTTCCTCTAATGAGTAACATTGGTGAAGGTTATTCTTAAAATGTTTTGACTGACTTGTACTTTTTATTCTGAGAAGTAAGAATAAACTATTCATTGCAGTTGCTTTTTTCTTAATTGTGTTTTTATATTTTGGGGAGTCTATAAAGTTTTTAATGTATCCTGGAAATTGGTGCTGTTTCCAAACAGTAGCTGGGAAATATTTTTCCCTTTCTGTAGGTTGTATCTCTACTGTGTTGCTTTTTTGCTTTCCTATGCATAATTTTAGAACTTTGATGTAATCCCTTCTGTTGATTCTTTTTTTTTTTCTTCTGCAATTGGGGTTCTGCTCAGAATATCCTTGCCAAAGCCTTTGCATACAATACTTTCACTTATTTTATTTTCTTGTTCAATGTTTGTATTATAATAGATATTTGATACATTCTGATTTTATTTTAGTATATTGTGAAAAATATGGATTTATCTTCAATCTTCATCATATAGATAGCCTATCTTCCCAGCACCATATGCCAGAGTCCAGCTCTTCTGTACTGTATATATTTAACCCTTTTGTCAAGGTCAGGTGGCTGCATGTGCTTAAGTTTTTTTTTTTTAAATAAGCTATTCTGTTTCATTAATAAACATCTCTTTTTGTGCCAATATTCTGCTGTTTTTATTACTATAAATTTATAATATAATTTGAAGTTTGGGGTTGTGATGTCTCTGGCTTTCCTCTTCCTATGAGGATTGCTTTTGCTATTCTAGGTCTCTTCTGGTTCCATATGAAATTTTCAATCATTTTCTCTAGTTCTATGGGGAATAGTGTTGGTATTTTGATTGGGAATGTATTAAATCTCTGTATCAGTTTTGGAAGTATGGCCACTTTGGAAATATTGGTTGTGCTTATTTCAGAAATGTGGGTGTCTTTCAGGTGTATTTGTTTATATTTTAATAGAGGTAAAACTTTTATAGCAAAATGATACAATGTCAATAATTAATACAATGTCATATTTTTATTTACTCAATGTGTAACACTCAGACAAAAAATTCTGTCTTACAAAAAAGAAACAAATGCAGCATTTGTAAGTAAATGGATACATCTTGAGAATTTAATATTAACTTAAATACAATAAGGTACATAAGACTGACATGTGAAATATGTGAAATTCAAAATCCTTTAATTTTTGAAAGTTCTACTTCATCTCCATTTTTAGAGTACTATAGTTTCATTATAAATATCTTTTACTGCTTTTTCTACGTTAGTTTCTGAGTATGCTATTGATGAGTGGTATTGTTCTTTTGTTTTTCAGTGAGTATATATCATTGATGTGCAAGAATATTATTGATTTTTGTGTGTTGATGTTTTTTCTTGGTCTGCTATGGGATTTGGTTAATAATTCTAGGAATGTTTTCTTGGAATTTTTTCAGTGTTCCATGCAGAGAATCATGCCATCTGCAAAAAAATAAAACTTCATTTCTTCCTTCTCTATGCATATTCTTTTTATTTCTTTCTCAAACCTAATTACTGCAGTTCAGCTTTTAAGTCCTGTATTCAGCAGGAGTGATGATAATGGATAGCCTTGTTTTAGAGGAAAAAGTTTTAGTTTTTCCCCATTTAATATGGGTTAGAAATAAGTTTACAATAAATATGTTTTATCAGATTAAGATTAGATCCTTCTGCATCAATATTTTTAGATTATTTTTTATCATGAAATGATACTGGATTTTGTAAAATGCTTTTTTTAATCTATTGAGATGGTAATACTTTTGCCCTTGATTTTTTTATATGATGTACTACAGTTACCGATTTGCATATGTTGAATTATCCTTGTCTCTCTGGCATGAAGGTGACTTCTTTAAAATGTGTGATTTCTTTGATGATTCTGCTTGCCCATTTTTTGTTGAATATTTTTGTATCTATGTTCATTAAAGAGACTACTCTGTATTTTTCTTTCTCAGTTGAATTGATGCCTAGTTTCAGGGAGAAGACAACCTAGCTTTGGTGAAAGATTATTTCTCCTTCAGTTTTATGAAATTTCTGAGGAGTATTATTAATAATTCTACCCTGAAATTTTTACAGAAATCTTCAATGAAGGGCCTGGGAGACAGCTCAGTAGAATAAGCACTTCCTTGACAAGAACAGGGTCCTGAGTTCGATAATCCCTGGTACTGCCAGGGAGATGGCTCAGTGGAATAAGCACTTCCCTGGCAAGCACAGGGTCCTGAGTTCAGTAATCCCTGGTATTGCCGGGGAGATGGCTCAGCGGAATAAACACTTCCCTGGCAAGTGCAAGGGCCTGAGTTCAATCCCCAGTTCAGAAAAAAAAAAAAAAAAAAAAAAAAACTGAAAAACTTCAATGAATTTATCATGAACTGAGATTTTTCTACATTGCTATGTTTTTATTCTTGGCTCAATTTCATTGCCTCATCCTCTTATCAGATTATTTGGCATTGTGATGTCTTCTTGGTTCAATTTTGGTAGTTCTTTTCTTCTCCATTATTTTGTCTTTTTGAGGCAGAGTCTTCTACGTAGTTCAGGTTGCTATCAAACTTTCTATGTAGCACAGGTTGGCTTTGAATTTGTAGCAATCTTCCTATAATCTAAGCTTCACACTACTAGGTTACAGACATTTGCCAACAAGTCTGGCCAGTTAGGAATTCATGTGTATTTACAAATGAAACTTTTAAAATAGTTATTTAAGTAATCTTCTTGATTTTAGTGGTATCTTTTCTGTTCGGCGTAGAGGATATTGGTTTGTCAGATGTCTGTATGGTACTTCCCCATAAATCCAAATTATTTGCTAAATTGTTCATTCACTGTTTAGCTACTTTTCTATGGGGGAAAATATCTGGCACCCAAAGTTAAAGGAGGAAAGGTTTATTTGTCTCACAGTTCCTAAAGGTTTTATTCAATAGTGGGCTTACTTGAATACAGGGTGGCATAGGAAAGAGGCATCACAGAAAAGTAACAGTTCATTGCAAAACAGGGCAGGTAGATGGTAGAGAGTAACAAGAAAACAAATGACCTGTGATGCATAGCAATAGCAACTTTGTTCTGTCCCTTATATTTTAACTCAGCTGCCCACTCTTAGGCTATATAGCACTCACACCCTTAATCCTACCCAGAACTATGCAGAACCAATCAGTGGACTAATTTAATAATCATACACCCTTGATCCCAGCATCATATACTATAGATCCAGCCACCTCAGAAACACATTAGGCTATGGAGGAAAACTAGACACAAACTGTAACACGTATGTTTGTATTGTTTTGTTTAGCTCAGGTTGCTTTTTTATTACTAACTTTAGTAAGGTAAGTCACTGTCAATTATCTGTTTGGTGAGATCATTTCTTAGGTCACTGAGCACCTTGTTGCTCGGGGCTTATATTTTTCTCTTTTTTATTTTTATTTTTTGTTTTTGTTGCTATTGTTTTAAGCAGGGTGTCATTGTATAGTATAAGGTGACCTTGAACTCATCATAATATTCCTGGATCTCCCTCCCAGGTGCTTTTTTATTCTGTATTTTAGTGAAGGGTGTACAGGGTGTTCAGGGTCTCAGTACTAGATGGGACATCCAGTGATTTTTTTCCTGGTTACAGCCTCACAAGTGCTGGAATTACAGGCGCCCAGGCTCAATTGCTCTCTTAGTGTGACCCGGGAGTGGGGCCGGCGTGGCAGGCCCCAGGATGGAAACCCCAGCCCCTGTGCCTGCTTGCAGGCAGTTTAATCTGTTGAGTTAATTGGTCAGCCCTTCCCAGGTTCTTTTATTGCAGGCATATGCCACCATACGTGCTTTTCCTCTTTTATCACTTCATATAGTTCAGCTATTTGGCTGCTGTATTTCCCCTTACTGATGGCTCCTGGATCTCCTTTGGGGAAGCTGGGAGTTTTTGTAAACTTTTTCTTGTATCGCTTTCTCATGTCTGTCTTATCTGTCTGTCTCTTGCTCTCTCTCTCTCTCTCTCTCTCTCTCTCTCTCTCTCTCTCTCTCTCTGTGTGTGTGTCTCTGTGTGTGCGTGTGTGTGTTTGTTGAACACTGAAAAGTGAAAACATAGTGTTTCTAGCATGGAGTTGCAAGTAAATTTAATTCCAAGATTGCCAATGTCCTAGCAGTTTTAGAATTGCTGAAAAGTCAAAATCCAAACTCTCCTTTTAGATTTAAGACAAACTCTTGGCTGGGAGGCCCTGTATAAATAAAAAATTGTAAGCATATTCAACCTACAATGGCACAAGATAAACATTAGCATTCCAAAAAGGACAAATATGGGAATAGAAAGGAACAGCACAAACGCAATTCTAATACTCAGTAGGGCAAGCATTAAGTATTGTAGTTCCATGTCCATCTTAGGTAATCTGTAGCAAAATGTCAGCTCCAAAGGGCTGTGTGGGTCTGGTCCTATAGGACTTCTGGTGGTTGTAGCTCCCATGGTTTCTCTCATGGTTTAACTTTGCTCAAGCCTGACCTTTTTCCTCAGACTGTCCAAATTCTTGGCTTCTCCAACTTTCTCGGGTCTCCACTTCACCTTTGACTTCACATTTACAGCTTTATACACTATCTCTTAGGGGTACATTGCCTGGCCTTGCAGGTCTTCTTCTGAAATCTGGGTGGAAGCCTTCTTGCCTCCACAAATTTTACATTCCACATTCACCTACAGCCAGTACCATGTAGATAACACATGTTGTTAGCTGGGCCAATAATTAGTGCTCCTTCTCTTAGCTGTAGGGAATGCTTTCTGTCACTGAGCACTCTGAACCTAATCCTCTAGACAGTCAACCTTGAAGCTGTAATGGCTGTAATTGATCTGTTTCTTGTCATGCCCTCAGGCCATCTTTTCCATTACCCTGTTCTGAAATACTTGGCTTTTCCTTCCTAATCTTTTCTGTGACCAATTTCTCCTTTGTTCCATCTTTACAGGGTGCAGCTTTACATGAGCTTCCTTTCTGACCAAACTCAAATATTTTTAAATCATTCTGCTAGTATCTTCACTCTTGATTTTTAGCATAAATCTATGTTAAAGCCCCATGCCATAGCAACCATGCCACAGCCTCAGCATTAGATTGTTTTGAAATTTCTTTCGCAAGGTTAATCTTGGTTTCACACAAAATCTCTAGACATGAGCAAAATGCAGACAAGCTTTATGTCAAGGCATAACACACATATTTGTCAAGTCTAGCAGCCAATGTAGTCCTTCAGAGCAGAAACCTTCTGAACTTGTCTTTTCCACAGTATTTGTATTAGAATTCTGATCTTCTGTGCTCTGACAAGAAACTTTCATCACGTACAGCCTCAGGCATTCCATGTCTCCTTTTGAGGTCAGAGTTCCCAAACCGCTCCAAATGCTTCCCACAAATCAGTTCCAAAGAATTCTGAACCACATGGCCAGATACAGTCACAGTAATGACCACATTCTAAGTACCAAAATTCTGTCTTATTATTATTTTTTTCTTTCTGAGATGAAAACACACAATATCCAAAGTGAAAGGAGGAAAGGCTTATTTGGTTTAAAGTTTATGAAGGTTCCAGTCCATAGTTGGATCATGCCAAGGCAGGTTGGCAGCTCAGAGGGGCATGATGGAGATAAATAGTTCATGACAGGCAGAAGACAGCAAAAGCAAACAAAGACTTGGATCAATATCAGCTTCTTTCTTCCTTTTATATATTCTATCCTGGCTATCCAATTTAGGGTGAATATCTATTATGGTTTGTGTCTAGTTGTTTCCCCAGAGGCTCATGTAAGTTAGGGGGAAGACTTCTAGAATTTGTGATTAATTCATGATCCAGTGCTGGGACTATGGGTGTGAATGCTGCTAAGGTTATTCCACTGTGCCGTGGGGCCATCTGAATTTGGACTGAACCCTCCCCCAACTGTGAGCTATATAAGTCTTTCCTTCCTTCATTTTGTGTGTCAGGTATGAGAGAAGAGTAACTGCAACAATATCAAATTAATCAGTGCACTAAACTAGTAATCACCAGCATCAACACATTCTAGACTCAACTACCTCTAAAAATCCTCCACTGATGACTGCATAAGACTTTGAGGGGACCCTTAGACAAAAGCCATAACAAACCTGTTAATTCATATATTTGTTTCCACCCTGAAGTTTTTTTTCTTTTTATATTTTATGAAAACTCTTTGTAACAAAATATTAAAATAATTGCAGTAGTTAACACGGTATATATCTTTATAATAAAGCTCAATTAACAAGTAAAATTTGAAAAAATAAAAGATAAGGAAGAAAGAAAAGTGAAGTAAAAATGTTATGAATAAATAAAAGACAACTGATAGAAGTAGCTAATAGTAACAGAAAACAACAATAAACAAACAAACCCCCAAGAAAATAGAAAGGAAACAAACGGAATTCCCCCAAAATGAAGAAAAATAGAAATGTGTGCAAAACTTTCCTCTGTGATTTTGAATGATTGGATACTTTGCAGGATCATCAGTACTGGGGGGTTGCCCAGTAGTTCAGTGGCTTAAAGCTCCACTTGGGCAAATGCACTCAGGCTCAGGGGACCGTGGTTCAATCCCCAACCCTACAAACTATACCACACCTGACCTTAAGGCAGTGAGAACTAGCCAAAAAAAAAATATTCTCCAGGATCTGTAGTACTGACATCTAAATGTAGAAGCTGGATAATAAGTGACTACTAAGTCCTATTTTGATTTTACACTCACATTTTTACTTGTGAATATTGATTCTCGTCTTGCATTTCCTGCTGGGCATGGCCAATCAATGGTGTCTTGTGTAGGGCTAAATTCCTTCCAGTCACTGCCAGTTTCCATGCTTCTCTGTGGAAGCCTCTGTGTCCTCTTTGTAAGTCATTGTTTTTTTCTGTTTAGCTTTATGGGCTTGTGGTTTGTGAGATGTCCTTGTGCTTTAGTCACCAATCTCTATGTACAAACCAGAATGTAAAAATGGCCCAAGGTGAGGTATATCTTTTATCAAGTTGGTAGATGAAAAAACAAAACAGACTGTATTTTGAGTTTAGAAAACACAGCAGAGGGTCAAGGGGTCTGTTGGTCTCTATTGGAGGAACTTCATACAAAGGCTTCTCAAAATACCCCATACAACTGGCCTGGCTTTTCACCATAAAGAATGCCACCTATGGTCTGCATAGCCTAAGTTTAAACTTCTCAGTAGGTCTATATGATATGTCTTGCAGCCATATCAAGGAAGTGGTAATATCTCTAGAGACTGAATATATTTCCATAGGCAAATACCCCTAGGAGTAAATTCTTATGGGCACAAAGCTGTAGTAACTCACTACTGTGTATGTGATCTCTCTGCTAAGATTTTAATGGAATTATACTATCAACATACTCATTAGTAGACATACTCACTAGTAGATCATTTTTTTTTTTTTGAGAAATGGACAGATGTTAAAGTTTCACAGTAGCTAGCCATGAGCAAATCCATTTTCCAAGTATCCCAATATGGAGGTTTATTTTTGTATGCCTATTCAGCGATGAAATATATAGTGAAGACTGAGCACTCTACATGAGATTTAAGGGCAGTCCAAACTAAGCCAATGATGGAGGATTAAAAATAAACAGAGGTTTAAGATGACTAAGACTGAGAAAATGATGCTCTTGCATGTTGGCTTTCTAGGGAATCAGATTCTGAAATGGGATATTAGCATGCAGAACTTTTATAAGGTCCTTTTTTATTCTATTCCCTATGTTTGGAAGGAATGGTAAGAAAATATATAGATCACAGGGAGAAGATGACTTTCAAAACATGCTCTGTGATAGCTTTCAAACAATTTATCAAGGTGTTTGAAACTGGATTGCCTCTTTGGAGTGGTTCCAAATTGGGAGGAGATGGGCTTTATAATGGCATGGTAATTACTGTCAGGAAGTTGGATACATGTGGAAAAATATCTTGAGTGAGAATATCTTTAGTCTTTTTTCCATATTGATGATGTTGCATGCTGGGCCATATACATATTGGTAAACACTCCGTGGCTGAACTACCTCCCCAGGTTCTTTTTTCTTTAAATTTCATTTTGAAAAGGGTCCGGCTCAGTTGCTCAAGCTGGTTTCAAACTTTTGGTCACACTGGCTCAGCCCCCTGAGTGATTGGTATTTATAAGCATGTGTCAGGATGCCAAGTTAGGTTGTGAAGTTGTTGTTTTATTTTATTTTTGTCTTCATAGTGATTATTCATAGTACAAGATGCAGACATGATATCTTGTCCAAACACTATTAGTACAAATCTTTCTTCTTATTGAATTGAGAGAAAGTAGCTGTATATCTATCCTATTTTGTATATACAGATACACAGTGGTCCTTCATTTATACCCCCTTTTTCGTTTACTTTTGTCAGAGATAGGTATTCTATTACCATTTAAATATTGTAGGTGTGTGAATTCAGCAAAGTAATCCAATATAATCTAGTAGTCCATAATAGTAGTGGGTTATCCGTAGGACTGGCAATGTCAGTAGTTGTTGACTTGAGCATTTTACAGCTCAGCATATTAATATGGCTTTACTTTTTATACCTCATTTTTATACTTTTCTGCTGGATGGCTAAGATCAAGATAAAGCAAGAACCTGTTCATGTTATGTCTAAGATGTTTGATATTCAGACAGATAGTGAGGTTAAGCTCAACAGCCTACGTTGTATGGTAAAAATGTCATTAAGCTTATCTTCTGGAGGGTTAACAACTTAAGTTAGCAGACCAAAAATTAGTAAAAAGAAGGGCTGAAATGGCAGCCAACATTTTGGCCCTAGCTTTTCAAGGTCAGTGAAGACTCAGGACACAGGAAAATCTGTACTGTAACATCTTGTAACTCAGTAGTGTCCCAAATTTTCTGATCAAGGCGATTATGGGTCCACAGAGGAAAGTGATCGATGACATAGGGTGTGCCTAAGGAGAGTTACCTGGAGAGAAAATATTCTCTCAAGCTTTCATAGGAACAAATTGGTCAACCAATGGCCCTGACTCATTCACATGGCTAAGGATCTACAAACTGTGGTACAGAGTTTTAGTATATAGAAGTGAAGTTGTTGTTTTAAAGTAAAATAAGGCCCAAAGAGGTTGAGGTAGTGCTTCATTTTCAGTATCTAAAGGAGTAAGTTCTTTATTCCTGAGAAGAGTATGGGTTATATCTTCTTAACATCTATTATATCTGCATTTGTGGAAAAACTGAATATGAGAAGAATAAGTAGAAAAGAGGGCTAAATATATTTCTGAAACTACACAGCTTGAATGAAAGTGATACCATTAATTTTGAGAGGGAAAGAATTAGACATATGTGTACTGGTCAGGTTGGGAAAACCTAGTTCTTTCTTGAATTTAGAATTATTTCTTATGCTACTAAATTTAAGAAAAATGAGAAATGTAAAATCCCCAAATCTATATATTAAAACAGGGAAATTTGAATGAAAATAAACAAAGTCAATAATAAGTCACTATGTTTGGACTAATAGAAATATTTTCATGATTGAATGCATTAAAACATGATGACTTCTATATTTAGTAACCTTAACCTCTGCATTGGGTATATATTAGAATGCCAAAAGCTAATATTACTGTGCATATTTACAAGATTATCCTAGAACACATTGTAGAAACACAGTAACAGCCTGCAGTTTATTTGTTGTAGTAATATGTGTACCAAAATTTCCACTTATTTTGGGAGAGATTTTGAACAAAACTAATATTTAGGTGAAGATAGGTGGGCATTAGTGCTTAGAATGTACTTTTGTAACAGCAATCCTCAATCTTTATTGCAGTTATATAATATGATTCACAAATATGATGTAGAGATGACCAAAACACTTATATTTGGAATAATAAATTCAATCATTTAAAAATATTTTATTAGTGCTTATAAATTTTATAAATTTTTGAGTTTTGATGTGGTATCTTATATGTTCAGGTAATAATTTGCATCATTTACATCCCCTTTACAGCCTTCCTTAACACCCTCCTTTCTACCCTGTTTTCTTTTTCTTATCTAATAATTGTCTCTCTTCTACCTTTGAGCAAATTATTCTTTTTTTTTTTTTTTTTTTTTTTGGTGGAACTAGGGATTGAACTAAGGCCTTTGCATTTGCCAGGGAGGCACTTATTCCACTGAGCCATCTCCCTGGCCCCTCAGCAACTTTTTCTTAATGTGGGGCTAAGAAAAGTAAGATAAATGTGTAAGAATTAAAGTAGTGTAGTAGTAGAGCTTGTCTGTCACTTTTCTGATAATTTTGTCCAATTGCTCTTTATTAACTTATGCAGATTCCATATCTCTAGCATGAATGTTCTGGATGTTTTATGAGGATGTCATACTAATCAAGCTGGTTTTCACACTATTTATGAATACTATTTAAAAAAATATTTAACATCAAACTGATAATTTTTTAAACTTTCAATGATGCTCCTAAAGCCCCCATATATGACTAAAATTATGAAGCTAAATAATTAATTTGGGGTTTGGTAATCCAAAAATATAGTGTAGAATCTGAGCCCCATACCATACAAGTGTAAAGTGTTTTACTGCTGATTTTGTTCTCTGATTTCCACTCATGGCACACAAAGCCAAGACTCTTGGCCACATCCCAGAACAAAAGTCATCTGCAGTTATAAGTTGCTGTAGTGAGTGCATAGTTTCTCAGTGTCTATGTGTGAACCACTCTAGATTTTCAGTTGGAAGAAGATTCTCAAAACATATTTTTCAACACATTTTAGAGATAGAAATATTAAAACTCAGTTGAGCTCCAAATTTTCTGAACAAGGAGATTATGGAACCACAGTGGAGAGAAATATTAAAATATGTTTCAATAGCATACATATCTCATTGCTAACATGCAGTAACTTTTTAAAGACTAAGACTTCATAATCATATCTTCTGAATTATGATGTCTAAGCAACAAACAATTTCATCTTCAAGAATAACAGGTTTTAGAAAAGTTTGCAGTCATCACTGACATTTTATTTCTTACCAAATGCAGAGATATGACTGCCTATCTATTTGTCTGTCTACCTGTCTGTCTATCTGTCTGTCTGTCTCTCTATCTAGAATGAGAGAGAGAGACTGGTAATGGAGGACCACTTTTAGTTGCCAAGTTGGTGGCAGTGCAACTGAGGAAGTATATTACAAAAATCACTTAGATTCATTTAAGTATAAGAACAAAAGTCAGACTGTGAGAATTTAATATTTATCATGGTCTCATGGCCTAAACTTATTTAATTATACAACAAGAATAGTTTTATACAACATATATTCCATGTACTTAAGGTGGCAACTCTATGAATGTTATAGACTATAGTGAGGATCCAGTATTGTGTAGAACTCCAGCCTTCTTTTTTGTATTAATTTTACTGAGAAAAAACTTGCAATGAGACAGCTTCAAAACAGGTTGGTAGGAGAGTTACAACAATTAATACATTTCATATTGTTGTCTTAAAGGATCTACAAAGTGCAGTACAGGGTTTTGGGATAAGTCCTAAGGGGACCTGACCAACCTTGTCAGATACAATAGTTATATTTCTTGTTATATAGGTCATGCTTTCTCTTGGCCTTAACCATCCAGCAGAAAAGTGCAGAAACGAGGTATGAAAAGTGAAGCCATGTTAATATGCTGAGCTATAGAAGGCTCAAGTCATCAGATTCAGATATTTCCAGTCCTGTGGATAACCCACTACTATTGTGGACTACTGAACTATATTAGAATATTTTGCTGAATTAATGTACATAGCATATTTGGATGGCAGTGGAATACCCATCTGTCACAAAACTAAAGAAAAAATGGTGATATAAATGAAGGACCATTTTGTATTTGTATATACAAAATAATTAGGATAGATACATAGCTACTTTCTTTTAATTCAATATGAAGAAAGATTTGTATTAATAGTGTTTGGACAGGATGTGATGTCTGTATCCTGTGTATTCCACAATAGCAAATTAGATTAGAACACCCAACCTTTAAGGTAGTTTCTCATTATATTTGAAAATTTAGATTGCAACCTAAACATTCTTGTCATAATTTCATGAAATTCTTAATCATAATTCATAATCTTTAAAAAATTAGACATGATTCTTAGTAACCTGGCAGCTGTACAAAGTAGGTAACAAAGGTCCATTTTGCTTATGTCAGTAATCATTTTGGTAAGCTGTTTGCACATTGCTATAATCCTAGTACCCAAGAAGGTTGAGGCAGAAGGATCACAGATTTGCATTCAGCATAGGCAACTTTGCATGATTTTGTCTAATAATACAAAATAAAAGGTGCTAGATATTAGCTCAGGATGGAGGTCCTGCTTGCAATCCCTAGAATATTGCACCCAATCACTTTGTATTTGTTTGATAACATCCAACAGTGCATTTTAGCTTACTGAAATGTGACTGTGCATTTAGTTCAACTCAGCTACAATATATGACCAAGATTTGTTTATAACAACTTAGAGTAAGATGTTGGCATTTTGAAGTTAGAGCTTCTAATGTGTTAAAGGAAGAAAGCCTCATCCAGACAATTTCAAAGAAAATTTTAGCCACCTTTGGTAAAGGCTTTTCAAAATTTCTTTTCTTTATAATTATGCTTAATGTCAAATGACACAAAATATTTAATGTGTAACAGTATAGATGTTATTATATTAAACATACATTTAAGGAAGTAAGAAATAGATGTAGTTGACATTCTGCTCCTCTCTGAAATGGTACACTTTCTTGAGAGATAGTGTCTTTAAAAAGCCAACTTTAAGATGACAAATTCAGCTCAAAATATAATTTCCAATGTTATGTGTGATAAGAAGCACAGCTTGTCATTAATATCTTCAGAATCTGATGCTGAGCAGAAATAGTGCTATTTAAATTTGCATTTCTCATTTAAAGCTTGGACAGTTTATTCATGTTATCCACGACAATACAGTGGCAAAACTGCACTTCTTATACTTTTCTATTTCCTGTTTAACTGTTATTATGTTGCAAAAGAACGCATTCAGAAGTCTTAATTTGATTTTCAATGCTTTCTTAATATAGCCCATGTTGAATGGGCTATAGCCCATGTTGAATCATTTTATGTAAGTGTGTGTTTGTGTTTAGCTCAGTTTTTTTGGAGGAAAGATCCTACCAAAATTAAAACTAGCTTGATAAAGTAGAAGATTTTTTTTAGGACTAAATGCCTCCATTATATACGGATTTCATTTTTATTATTATAAAATAAATGCTAAGCATTACTTTTTCGCTACTAAGAAACAAGTTTTTTTTAGTGAAAAGTCTTTGAGATTTTCTTACACAATAGTGTCAGATATTTTTGTCATATCTTAAGTGAGTCATTCTCAGATTTTTACAATTTAATTAATGTGTAAGTATTTCAGGACTTCAAACAATACCAGTATAACAAGTAAGGATTGTTTTAGATGCAATCTACTTTTAGATTTAAGTTTAAGTAGAGTTTAAGTATATTAGGAATATCTAATAACTTCTCAAGTAAGGCAAATTTTTAAAACCAGAGTCCACTATCAACCTATAATTTTTTGAATTCAGTGTTATGACTCAGAATCATTCTCTTTTTACCACCACTTTCAGTTTAACAGTTTATTCAATAAAACCCCCTGTAGCAAAGCCTCAATTTCTTTATCCATGAAATTTCAGCAGGAATACTCCCTACATTTCTAGACGATTGCTATCAATGAAGCCCTTAAATCAGAATGCACAGAGGTATTAAGTAAATATTAGCTCTTATTACTTTATTTAACTTGACAAACATCACTTCTCTCTTCATTATATCCTTCTCAAATTATTTTGCTTTATTAAATTCATTATGCTCACCAAATGTCAGTTTCCTTATTTGGAAATTTAAAGTAATATTTACATTTTAGGTGATTATGAGCATTAAATAGAAGGGCTCAATAGGTGCTCAGTGTTGAATGATTATATTTAGTATAGTAGCCTCCTTCTCTGTCTGCCCCAGACCATCTGTCTTTCCTTTTCTAACATTTAAAAAATCTGGCAGAAGGATAATTTGCATATAAATACTTATTATAAATTTAAATAATCATTTTTTTAGAAACTTTTTAAAAAATTTTACTTCTGTTTTATTGAAGTACAAATATCGATGAGACAGTTTTAAGATACCTTGACAAGATGGCTTTGATAAATTAATACATTGCAAACTGTTTTCATAATGTTTTGGTATCATAGAAGGTGCATACATGATATTATACTTATAGACATTATTATACTGTATGTCTCTTATCAGTAAATTAAGTGAGTGTACCTGTTTGCATTACTCATTTTTTATGCCTGAATTACATCAAAGATTCAATAATTGATACTTTCTACCTTATTATTCTCTTAGTGGTTGTCCATAGTACTAGAAGCCAACATAATATCCTGTCCAACCACCACTACTGCAAATCTTACCTCTCATACAAATATGTAGAAGCATGGCGTTATCTATCCCAACTGTACTGTCCATACACACACATCAAGATTTTTTCTTTCTATACCCCTTCCTTTGTCTACACCTGTCAAAGGTGGATACTCCATTGTCATTCAACTAATTTAGGTGCCTGAACTTGACAACACAATCTAACACAGTCCAGCGTTCCACAACAATAGTGAGTTATCCAAAGAAGTTGTTGACCATAGCCATTTACAGCTCAACTTACTGTTATAGCCCCGCGGTGTATACATCATTTTTATGCTTTTCTGCTGGATGGTTAAGACCTAGATAGAGCAAGACCTGTATACCAATACATGTACTTTATATTTCTTATGAGGCCAGTGAAGTCCCCTCAGGGTTTATCTTGTAGTCCTGTACCGTATTCTGTAGATCCTTTGTCTGTGTCATCCATGTGGATGAGTCATGGCCAATGCTTGACCAGTTTGCTCTCTGTGAGAGCCTGAGAGAAAGTTTTCTCTCCATGTGACTCTCCTCAAGCACACTATACATCATCAGTCTCTTTCCTCTGTGGCTCCATAATCTCCTTGTTCAGAAAATTTGGAGCTCACCTTAGTTTCATGATGTTGCAGTAGAGGTTCTCCTATGTCCTGAGTATTCGCTGATCTTGAAAGGCTAAGACCAAAATGTTGGATGGCATTGTGGCTCTTCTATTTCTCCAATTTTGATCTGTGAGCTTAGGTTGTTAACCATCCAGAAGAAAAGCTGATTAGTATCCTGCAGCATATGCCATTCACTTTGCCTTATCTGACTCAATTGATTTTACTTGTTGTACATTTCCTTTTGTATTTCTGCTTTTCACTTGTTATACTAGGGAGACTATACGATATTTACACATGGATGTCTGGTTTATATCACTTATGAATATATGTTCAAGTGGCATCCACTTCAGTATAAATGCTTCAAACTTATCATTCTTAACAGCTGAGTAATACTCCATTATATAGAAATACCACGTCTTTTTCAACCATTCCTCATGTGATGGACATCTTGGTTGTTTCCAAAATTTTGCAATCACACATTGTGCTGTTGTGACAGCAACAAATTGTGCAATTTGTGATAGCAAAATTCTATATAATGGAGTATTACTCAGCTGTTAAGAATGATAAGTTTGAAGCATTTATACTGAAGTGGATGCCACTTGAACATATACTCATAAGTGAAATAAACCAGACACACATGTGTAAATATCGTGTAGTCTCCCTAGTATAACAAGTGAAAAGCAGAAATACAAAAGGAAACGTACAACAAGTAAAATCAATTGAGTCAGATAAGGCAAAGTGAATGGCATATGCTGCAGGATACTAATCAGCTTTTCTTCCAAATGGTTAACAACCTAAGATCACGAGTCAGAGTTGGAGAAATAGAAGAGCCACAAGGCCTGCCAACATTTTGGCCCTAGCCTTTCAAGGTCAGCGAAGACTCAGGACATAGGAGAACCTGTACTGCAATATCATGAGACTCAGGTGAGCTCCAAATTTTCTGAGCAAGGAGATTGTGGAGCCACAGAGGAAAGAGATTGAAGTTCTATAGTGTGCCTTGGGAGAGTCACATGAAGAGAAAACTTTTTCTCAGGCTCTCAAAGAGAGCATTCTGGTCAAGCATTGGCCGTGACTCATCCACATGGATGACACAGACAAAGGAACTACAGAATAATGTACAGGACTACAAGATAAACCCTGAGAAGACTTCAATGACCACATAGGAAATATAAAGTTCATGTGTTGGTATATAAGTTTTGATCTACCTAGGTCTTAACCATCCAGCAGAAAAGTATAAGAGTATAAAAAT
>PVKA01024396.1:0-34291 GCA_004027165.1 Ctenomys sociabilis | reverse complement strand
CAAGGGAGTTTATGACTGGCCTGACTCCATCTATTCCACATAATGTATATTAATAAGAATTATCATTAGATGAGAAAGGATTAAATTGAATACGACCATTACATTAAGTATAATATACTGAACTATTGACCTTATATCTAATTACTAAAGGACAAACCAAGAAATAAAAAGAAAGAAGGAAATATAGTGTAAAGTTTCTGTGATATGACCTGAAGGACAGAACAGGAGTTGTTGACATTTCTAGGTTATACATTTGTTTTATTAAGTTTAAAATTTCACTTAGGAATAATTTTGATTCTGCAGAGCCAGTTTGCATGGGTTTTAGACCACCATTAGTGGTATCATCTTTTTAATAGTCACAATAAAAAGAAGCCCTGACAATTTATTTTCATCTTTCTCAAATAAATTCCATTTTTGTCATTTGCACAGCTATCAACATGATTCATCTTACAAATGATACCAGGGCATGATTACTAAAATGAAAGCTATAGGCCCTAGATTAGCTCTTGTTCTTAGTGCCTGAAAGTGCACTGCCCTTCCCAAACACCAAGCTCTGTGTTTCTTTGGCAGGTCTACTCAGGCAAAGCAAAGTGGGATTTAGAATTTTTCTCATTTAGGATCAACCTATACATCAATTGCTATTCTGTAGGAAACTATGCAGGTTTTTTTTTATATGCAGATATGTAAAACATATTAGTTTAGTAACTCTTCCTATGTGCTGATACTTTTTTATTTAACGTAACTATTTCATAGGCAATGGTGCTTGCATTTTCATCACAATGATTCAGTTCATCTACACAATGCAAAGCAAATCCTTAACCAGGCTTTTTCTCTCACCTGCTGTCCATTTCCTGGTCCCCAGGAACTGACCATTGTTTTGGTGTATTAGGTATGCATATTTAGCTTTACATATATCATAATAATGTTTTATATTTGTCTATATAAATTAAATATTATGTATTATTGTGTATCATGAGCATTAACATATGTAGGATATTTATTATTCAATATTTATGTATTGTTCTTTAATTTTTTTTTAAGTTAACAGTGATTTTGAGACACATGGAGCTCAAAGCTTACCATGATTTTTTTTTTTTTTTATTTACCATACTTACGTTGGGAGTTAGACTCAGAAAAGTGCCTATAAACTCTAGCCCTGCTCTGATGGGGCTCTAGGAGGGAGATTTGGTTATGCATGTTAGTGTACTATTGATTGGCTACTGCGTCTTAGAGGAGATTTAGTGCCTAAATGTCCAGCGTGTACCTTCATGTTCCTGTTGCAGCAAGCGTGCACATACTGCAGACATTCTGGTGCCTCTTTTCTGACTTTTGATCAATTTATTCCTGGAAATACAGCCAATTCTCTAGAAGAGGTCAGGGCACAGCACAACAGAGCATATGAAGTAAAGAAGTGGCACTATTCCTTATAGATTCCAGAGAGAACAGTGTGCTTTGCCAGGCCAGTGGACAGGGGAAGCTGTCAGGTACATTCACATTCAACAGTGGAAAGGAGCAAGAAAACAGAAGCTGGGACCTTAGGAACAGTACTGTTATCAAGGTCCTTGGGCACTGTCTTTCCTTCAAGGCTGTGAATTGGATAGTTTAGATAGAACACCTGCAAAGAGAAGGCCTTGTTCACATTACTGTGGCATAGTCCACTCTTTTACCATATTTAATCAGCCTGAGATGTATTAGGCTTTGAGACAAGGGGGTAAGGAAGAAAGGGGCTGTATCAAACAACCGCAAAAGGGAAGGAAATTTTCACTACAGCAGAATCAATTGGCATGACTGAGTTTCAAGACATGTTAATCAGACCACAAAAATGTATTCTCAGGCAGCAACTAATAATAGTGAAATATGATAGTGATCCTATTGGAGGTCACAGATCTTTGACATACTGGATACTAATAAAGATAGGTCAGAACAAATTGGAGTCTACTTTATTAACTAATGCACAAGTAAACAATATTGTCTTTTATTTTTGGTACCAGGTGTTGAACACAGGACCTTTTACTTGCCAAGAAGGTGCTGTGTCACTGAGCTAGTTGGACCTTTTACTTGCCAAGAAGGTGCTGTGTCACTGAGCTATTTCTGCAGCCCTGCAATATTGCATATATATATATATATATATATATATATATATATATATATATATATATATATCCTGTATGGTAGAAAATTTTTCTCTCAGTGTTTCATTTCTATTAATAATAATTCTGTTATGTAAATGTCTGTATCTTAGCCATATTGTAAAGTTTCCATTATCCTCTTCTTCAAGCAATAGGCTAAAGTCTTTCTATATTTGAAAGTTTCTTCTATATTTTCCACTAAGGACGTTAGTATTTTGATATGAAATATGACATGTAAAGTGTAAATTAATTTTTGCCCCACATAATGATACTACATTTCACCCACTATCTTTTGAGTCTTTTTCACCAAGGCATTTCTATTTTGAGATGTTTCCTTTTATCATCTCTTAAGTAAATTACATATATGAGCCTCTTATCATATTTGGTTTCTACTTGAGTGATTGCTTGTATTTCTTTTCTTATATTTTTCCATAAAAACAACTAAAATTAATTAAAATACCATAGCTTCATGTGTTATTGCTCTTTTTTAAAAAATCATGTTTTATATATTTTAAATCTATTCCTCCAGATGAAGTTTAAATTGCTTATGCTGTTTCTTGGAAAACATGGTCATTTTTTAACCCTAAAATTGAATTATTTTAAGCATGTAGACGTTTATGTTACATTGACTGTTTTTAATATGACATAGCATGTAGATTCAGTTTATTTATTTATTTAGGGGCACACTTCCATGATTTATGACACTCTACCTCTCTGCTCTCTGGGGCCCCAATATCTGTCCTTTAAAACACAAAAGGCCACCATAAGTGGGGGGGTGGCTCCCCAGACACTGTCTTTCAGGATCTCTATGGTCCATCACAGCAAGTCTGCCTTCTTCGCGGAATCCCGTGGTCCCTGGAGGGGACACCCTGTGGGAGGACTGCCCAGTGTCCCACTGGCAGGGCAGGAGTGTGACCTCACCCCTGAGGTAGGAGTACACCGCGAGCACAGCCCGACTGCGCTGTTGCTCCTCCATGGGGAACCGGGAGCTCTCTTCCACCTCTGTCACTGAAAGTCCATTTTGCTCATGACAAATGAAGAGTCATGTTTCACGAATGTTTCCAGTAAGACTGATGTTGGGCGTGGAGCCCACACCTGTGATCCCAGCACTCAGAAGGCAGAGGCAGGAGGATCGCCGTAAGTTTAAGACCAGCCTCAACTGCATAATGAGATCTTATCTCATTAAAAGAAAAAACAACAAAAGCAAACAAACAAAAAACCTTCTGCAGAAGACTCCAGCAGCAGCAGTCCCGCAGCATGGCCGTCCCAACACCCCACCACACTGCAGCCTCTCTGAGGAACAGGGATTTCTGCAGCATCCGGCAGATCCCCACCAGGGAGGGCCGCAGGGCCACTAATGGGCAACAGCAAAGCACAGCAGAGAGAACAACGCCCTGGACGCGAGCTCTGCACCCTCAGAACCCCACCCTCTGCCACACACTCCCCAGGGGCTGACCGCAAAGTTCTGAATGTTCACTTCAAAATGAACAATTGGAGTTTCCCCACCAGCCCAAATGGAGGTCGACAGGCTGAAGCCAAGCCAGCACAACACAGGTGACCTCTCCCCTGCGAGACGACACAGCCAGCACTGGGGGAATCTCCACTCTCCCCACATGAAGCACACCTGTAGCCTTGTGCGCACCTTGCTGTAGGGATTCCCCTGGGACAGGTGAAATATTAGGTGTAATATTTAGTAATTGCAACCAATTTTTGAAAAACCTTTGAAGAGGCAAACAAGCCTTGGCCATGTTTCCAGAGGATCCTGGAAGGCACATGGTGAGTGTCCACATACGTGGCAGCACTGTGGCTCCCTGGTGACGCATCTCAGAGCCACTCTTCTCTGCAGGTGCCAAGAAGCAAATCCTGGCCACTTAGCCTCTGAGTTCTACACGTGAGCCCGCAGCACTTAAGCTGCACTAACGGAGACAGATGGCCCATCAGAGGGTGTGCTGGCCAGCCCTGCGTTCCAAGGACAAGCTCCTAACTGGTGTAACGAGACCCTGCAGAAGGTGGGCATGGCATGGGACAGAGGCAAGCAGGCCAGAACACAGCGCACCTGAGTCCCTGTGTGACTCCCGAGTCCCTCACAGGAAGGTCAGGCAAGGCAGTGGCTTCTACCATACTGCCCTGGAAGCCTGGCCCCATGGAGGATGATGGATTGTGGGGATGTGGGCTCCTCATCTAGCAGCAACCGTGGCCTGGGAAGTGCCTGCAAATACTGGCTCCATGCAAGCCACATGCTTGATAGAACAAAGGTACCACTGAACCCCGTATTGTAAGAAACAAGTATCTACTTCAGAATCAGAGCCAAGTCCTTAGTAATAAGATTTGCCCCTTTGCATAAATGCTGATACTTTCTCATAATGTCCTTACAAGTAGATCCAGTTTTTAAATAAATTTAAATTTTAAATACAACTTTATGATTTTCCTTGTACAAAACTCATGATTTTTTAAAGTATATTTGTTCTTATTTTAGTACATGTTTTGCTAGTATAATTGAAAGCATTTAGTTATGTTTTTAACTTGGCTGTTGCTGGGTAAAGTCCTTATTATTTTGTTACCTGGTTTTCTTGGCTTTTCTAAGTAGAGTGTTTCTAATAATTCTATCACCCATATATAAGTGTAGTATTTTTGCTTTGGTAAGACTTTTCATACAGTGTTAAATAGTGCTAGAAATAGAAGTTTTGTATCATTTGTTGCTAGAATATTCAATGAGAATGTTTCTACTGTGTCCTGCCAAGTATGATGCCGATTAACTGTGGCTGGCTCTAGCCTTTGGTCAAGTTGTTCTCTATCTTTGGGTAACTACGTATTTTATTGTTTTGTAAAGGCATAGGCTTTTACTTTCATATTTAGGAAAGAAGGTGAGTTGTTGTCAGGTAATTCCATAGGGTCATTTCTCTCTCTAAAACTTATCATCAATTGCTCTTTTGGCAGGAGTGTTAAGTCAGCTACGAAAGGAGTACACAGTGGGACAGAGCTGGCTTCAGGAACCCTGGAGAAAGAGTAGCTCTCGGAACCAAAAAATAAATGAGGGAAAGGAAGCTACCTTTCTCTTCTTTTTTATCTTTTTTGAGCAGCCCAAGAAAATTGTCAGAAGTCAGTCTAAGACAAAGGCCATCTTATGACAAAAATGCTGTGCCAGCCAAAGACAGTCTCTCTTGAGTACACGTTAATCAGAAGTTATGAAGCCGTGAACAGTTCAGAGAGGAATGAAACTATCAGGTGTCGTGAACCACTGTTTGCAGATGAGACATGTCCTTTTCATTTATTGAAACTAAATATACAAATTACATCAGCCAGATTTCATTCCAGGCCAGCCTGGCAGTTGCCATGTACATATAACTGCAAGATTCATTTGGGTAGAAATATATTATTATCTCAGAGTCAATTGTTCAGTAAGTATCCGTGATCTTGAAAACATTTTTTCTGCTCCACGATTTCTGTAAAAATGGAATATTTATCCTGTTTAGACATTATTGTGAAGTATTTTTATAATTTAAATGACTGTTCCTGTTGATCTAGTTTCCATTTCTTACATTTGTCTGTGAACTCCTGAATACTATGTTTGTATGCTTGTAATCTTTCCTTAGAAGTTGTGTTAGTCATCGCTATGACAAAACACATAAGGAAATCAATTTAAAGAAGCTTTGCTTTGGCTTATGGTTTTACAGGTTTCAGTACATGCAGCCGGCTTTGTTGTTTCTAGGCCTGTGGTGAGGTAAAATGTAAAAACAGAGATTTGTACTGGAATAAGGTGGGTCATACCTACAACATCCATGAAATTCAGAGAGAGAGAGAGAGAGAAAGAGAGAACAAAAGGTGTCATTCATTCATATTCTCAGTGAGCTTAGTCCCTTTCACTGTCTCTTCCTCTTCAGATTCTATCTAGTCTCTATAGAAATATCAGGTGGGGATCAACCTTTTAACATGTGAGTCATTAGGAGACACTTTGAAGTGGAACTGTAACGGAGGCAATTCCTTTCTTTTAAGGGAAATGATACAAAATTCTCTTTAATAATGTGAAATAATATAATCCCCAGGAAAGGAGAGATTGTAATAACTATAGAAGAATTTCCTTGCTTTTGTTTAATGTTCCTTAATGCTAAAATTTGATCTAACTTTTCTTTTAAGGTATTTCATACAGGCTCTCAGTATGCAGCTCGGAGTCACGATGATCCTCCTGTTTGTCGCCTCCCCAGCTCTGTGATTACAGGCATGCACCACCATGCCTGGTCACCCAGGCAGCGGGGCCAGTGCAGCCTGTGGTACCAGGGATGAGCCCTGGTCCCTGCACCTGCCTAAGCAGGTGCTTAGTCCACTGCACTATGGTGCAGGCCAAATTTGACCTAACTTTGATTCAGATGCTATACAGCAATCTACTTACGTTGAGAAAAGAAGCCAGTAACATTAATTGCTGAAATTTATCAGAAGTATCAGAAAGATGCAAACTTCACATTCTGTGTTTTCTATTTTATTCAAATTATACTAATAGTTTCTACATATCTCACAAAAAACAAACAAAAATTAGTTTATTTCCCACAAAATCTGTCCTCATCTGTTGTCCTCCTTTAGAATTACATGCTACTGTCCTGAGTAGGGGACATGAATAGCGACCTTCCCACAAAAACTTACACCTCTCAGGTCCCCTACAGCACTCCTTTCCTTCCTGCTGGTACAAATGCGAATGGAGAACCTGGTTGATTGATAAGCAGTGGACAATCAGAAGAAGCATTTGGGACACACTGACACATTTGTAAACTGCCCCACAAAGGAGAAATTCAATGGAAAATATATTAATGAATTCAATAATTAGAGAGATTCAAATTTAGAAGGTAGTTGTTATTTTAGATTTATTAACTGTGCACGCAAGCTAATATCTAACTTTAGCAAACAAACCTCATGCATTACCTGCAATAGGAAAGAGTGGTACAACCTTGTTGGAAACAGTTTGGTAACACAGAAAGCGCAAGAGCAATTCACATTCAATGACCCATAAGCTCTACCTATGGGTATTTATTTTAGGTAGATAGTTCTAACATGTGAAAAATCTATTGTGTAAAATAGCATTCATTTCATTATGATAAAAATAGGAAAACCCTGAACTATTCACCAAGAGATCTGGTTAAATAAACTATGGCATCTATGTGAAAGCCTCAGCAATGTATCCAAGGAAAATATCTCACAAGAATGAAATATTTCATCGAAGTGATCTTTATCATACTGTTATACTGGAGAAACAAGGCCTTTGGAATATAGGCGTCTATCAGTTTATGCTGCTCACTGCTTGGAGCCATTTCACGCACCTTCTTGAATGACAGCTTACTCCAGCCTCTTTATACAGCTATACATTCTTAGAATTATGAAAGTCCTACTGACGCTTCTGGAGAGAAAAACAAACAAAATAGCTAAGAAACTGATTTGCTCACTACAATTATTGTGATTACATGTTTATCCAAAATTATTTTTCACCTCCCCATTTTTTCCTGTGACAGGAAGGAGGTCTACTACGTTTCACTTCTGTCTCCTCTAGTTTTTAATCTTTCTTCTCTCATAAGCATGTGAAAAGTAGCACAGAATAATTTACTTGACTGCTATTTCCATGCAAGACAAAAGCATTCCTAGGTTGGGTTTTCTGCTGACCTTGTTATTGTCAGGTGTCTCTTTCTGACACTTCTCCTGATATCGCTGTAGCACTGCCCCTAACAAGATCTCAGTAATTCTGCTAACTTTTGAGTTATCTAGAAGTCCTTCTTATCTTGATATTCTTTAGCTAATATTTAATACTTCATGGGCCATCCAGATAGCTCAGTGGATAGCTCTGCTCAGGCAGATGTGGCTACCAGGGTTCGATCCCTAGGATCCCATGCTGGCCATGCCCCTGGAGCACGCTGAGATGGGTGGTGGAGACTGGGTGTGATGGAGCACATCTGTAATCCCAGCACTTGGCAAACTGAAAACAGGAGGATCACTATGAATCTGATGTGTGTAGTGAGACCATGTAGACGCTCTACTAAAATACATAAAAAAAAGATATTCCTCTCATATCCTCCATCTAACTGTTCAGGGACAGTTCCTGGGTGGCCACAGCCGTAGCCGTAGCCTTTTGGGTCCTATGTTTCCTGTGTTTCAGCTGTCATGGGCCCTTTGGCTGCTGGCTTTGGGAACCTGTTAGTGTACTCTTTGAAATTTCATTATCGCTTGATGTGGATAGTGAGCTCTGTTTTGGCAGGGGCAAGTCCTGTTACATATCTGTCTTTCCAAAAATATGCTTTTTTCCCCTGAATCTTCCCAAACTTTGAACAATTTATTTTTTGTATAGTATTTTGAACTTCATTTTGAATGTGAAAGCTATTATTTCAACCTACAATTTTGACATTCTGGTGAAATTAACTGTAAAATAGTCCCTTTTAAAAACTTTAGACCAATTACATTGTATATTATAACCATAAATCAGAAGACATTCTATACATTTGACAACTGAGAGAGAAATGGGCAAATAAATCTATTGCCATTTTCCCTCAGTATTATTAATTATTATTATTATTATTATTTTCTGAAGAGAATGTAAAATAGTAAAGAAAAAAACCTATTAGAAATGATACAGAACTTCATCAAATAAATCAATGGAAATTCAACAATGGTTGCTGTACTGCATGATGTTTTCTCCAAATTAGTCATTCAGATTGCCAGATGCAAGCATGCAAAGTTGGAGAGAAATGCTTTGTTTGTTTTTACAGGGCCTGGAATTGAATGCAGGACCTTGTGCTTGCAAGGAAGGCACTTTGACCTTGAGCTCTCTCCCTGGCCCAAGCATGTAAAATGGAAAAGAAAAAATAACTTATAAGAATTTAAAATGAACAGATAAAAAAAGAAAAATTTAACAATTGATTGCTCTCTTCTGTAGACCAAAGAAACCAGCAGTACAATTATTGAAGCCATCCTATACACATACATAAACATACATAACTCCCTCTTCCCTCCCTCTCATGTCCTTTTCATTATCCCAGTTTTTGCTTCCTTTTGAACAGATTCTTTCCTTTTCACACTACCTACTGTACCTTTCAGATTTTATTTCCTCTTTCAGGTTCTTACCCTAATGAGACAATGCAGTGTCTGCATATGTGGGTCTGCTTTATTTCACTTATGAGTGTAGTCTCTAGTTGCATCCATTTACTTATAAAAACCTCAAATTTATCTTTTTTGTAGCTGAGGTAATAATCCATTGTGTAAAAATCCCGCATCATTTTTATCTATTCCTCAGCTGATGGCGAATTGGGTTGTTTCAAATATTTAGCTGTGAAGAATCATGCTGGTATATACATGGGTGTGCATATACCTCTGTGGTACGATGTTTTCAGTTCTTGTGGAAAAATACCTATGAGGGGAATAGTTGGGTTGAGTGGAACCTCCAATCCTAGTTTTTTGAGGAATTTCCACACTGATTTCCACAGTCATTATACCAGTCTACCCCCCCCCACCAGCAGTGGAGAAGGAATTTTTTTCCCCAAGCCCCTCCAGCATTTGCTATTGGTTGACTTCTTAATAACCATTCTTTCTGGAGGAAAAGGGAATTTCAGTGTTGTTTTAATTTTCTTTTCTTGAAAGACCAATGATGTTGAACATTGTTTCACTTACTTATTTGCAATTTGTGGTTCTTTATTTATGAAGTGTGTATTCATCTCAGATACCCATGTTTGGATTGAGCCTTTGAATTTTGGAGGTCTGACTTTTTAAAACTCTTCATGTATTCTAGATAGAAGTCCTTTGTCTGAGGAAAATGAACCATAACTTTTCCCCAGTGTTTGAGTTTTCTTTTTGCCTAAATTGAATACAGTGCAAATTACTGAACAACAAATAATAGGCTACCATTTGGGGAAATATATTGGTTATAACAGAAGGTATGTAACAAATGACATAAAATTTCATGGACTGTGTGAGTAGTTACATAGAAAAGCACATTAAGATATCAAAGAGAAGCACATTAAGACTTTAAAAAATAATGTTTTAGAAAGTTTTGGAAGTAATTTTTTACATAGAAAAGTGCATTAAGACTTAAAAAATAATGTTTTAGAAAGTTTTGGAAGTAATTTATTACAAATGTTATTGCCCCAAGATGCATGAAAATTTGTATATCTTTGATGGAAATGGTATTAGTTTGGGTTTGGTGTTGAAAATATGGGTATATTTTGCTTCTTCAAATATGCTCTGAATTTGTATGTTTTTGACAGTGGCATTAGAGTACTGAACGCAAGAGTTTTTAGAAAAATCATGAAAATGGCTCCGCAAAGTGATACTTGGCAGTTCAGAGTCATTCAATCTTTGCTGAGTGGGGCCATGATTTGCCATTTTTGTATTCACAAAATTTGTATAGTTATGCATGAAGAAGCAATTCAATAACTGCACACAAATAAATCAGCTAACAAATGAATTAGATATTTGTAATGGGTTCTACTGCTAATTTTTAAATTTATATTATCTTTCCCGTGTTTTCTGTGGTCTTAATTTAGACTATGTGATACAATGCAAATCTAATTAATTCATGTTATTAAACATCTGATACAAATACATATATAGGGATATTGGTGAGGCATTGGAGGGTGTAGGAAAATAATGGTTAAGAACTATGCCCTTTGGGCCACTCAGACAGCTCAGTGGATTAAAGTGCCTGCTTAGACAGATGCAGAGACCCTGGGACATGCTGAGACAGTAATCGAGACTGGGCATGGTAGCATGCTGCTATGTTTGGGAGGCTGAAAACAGGAGGATCACTATGAGTCTGATATGTGTAGTCAGACTCTATAAACGCTGTACTAAATACATTAAAACAGATAAAAAGAAAACAGGAGCTATGTTTTTATCTAACAACACATAGTTTGTCAACTTATTTATTGTATTCCTTGGCTACTGGACAAACAAGGCATTTCTTCTGCCTCCTTTTAGGATTTCAAAGTAAATTTGTATTGGGAGATATACTTTCCCCCTTCATTCTGGAATAAATATATTCCCAGTTATACAAACAATATCAACAGCTGATATGAACTGCTAAACTCACATGTCCAATTAGGATTTGGGATATCTGAAAGTTCTTAATGCTTTGGTTTGCTTCTTGATCAATTATCTGACATATTTTTCCTGAATCTTTTCCTCTGTGTTATACTATAGAAAGGAAACAATCAGGTTAGGATACTCATTTTTCACCACAGGAAACTCCCAAAATTTTACACACATTATTCACCTTGATCTTCACATCATGATGCGTGGATAGAGTTGTTTGCATTTGAGCATCAAAAAAGCAGCACATGAAGTTTAGAGGTAAATTGGTTATATTTCTATGTTTAATGTGAAACTCATATTCTAAACTGATCTTGATTCTAAAAGTCTATAGGTTCATAAAGCTGACTTTGTTCCAAGTTTGGGTAGAATTTTATGTAGGAGTACACAGAACCAATTTTCAACCTGGATGCTAAAACTACATCTATATAATAAAATGATTAGATTCTATGATTCCTCAACTTTCTACTTTTTGTATTCTATGCTTATAATTCCTATTATATAATCAATACAAGTTATTTATTTTCATCTCAGATTTTGCAAAATATTATACTAACTTTGAGATCTTAAAGCACGATCTGTTACATAAAAATGTCAACTTTCTGAAAAATAAGATGTATATTGTATCGTTTAATTTAAGGATGATACAGGCAGAATACTTTGAAACAAATATGTCTGCAGGTTCCAAGCTGATGGAATCACAGTAGACGCAATGCCTGTCGCCAAGAGTAAGCCTAGATTGGGAAATTCAGGAATATTGACTTGTGACCTTTTTACAGACATTTATTTGAAGAACATAAGGATAAATGAAGCAGACTGATCAAAGCAATATCCTTAAAACTCTTTGTACTATGATTGCTGAAAACTGTTCTCATGGGAGCATTCAGAGCCAACTTCATCATCTATATTTTATAATTCTATGAGTTGAGATTTCTTTGTAGTTTTCACTTTTAGTTACACTAGAAGCAACAATAGTGAGAGGAAATATAAGCCTGCAACAATGCGGTGGGCCTTTAAAGAACATTTTTTAATGCAGAGACATTGTTGCATTAGGTACAATTTAACGGTATAATTAGGGTAAGTAAAAAGGTTCTTGCCTCAGTTTAATTTTTACAAAATGTTAATTGCTTGTTGCTCTATACATGTTCCATATGATGGGCTTTCTTAATTAGATTATGAGTTTCAGTTTGAAGGTCCAGCTTCAAGGTAATTAAAGCACTGAGTAATTAGCCACATTTCCTAAAACGCACATTTTTGTAGCTCCCTTGCCTTGTCTTACCTCTTTTAATGAACATAAGACATTTAAATTTTTTTTCTTCATGAAAGGAGATTGTTGTTGATGGGCCCCTAGTATAATAAAAATGAGATTTTAATTTTGGACAGTCATGCTCCTAGTGTGTGGATGTGCTAAACTCATCGAAGAGTGAAGCTCGTAGGGGCCATTTAAAAATCCTCCCTGTGTGCCAGCCTGAGTGTGGGCAACAGGAGAACTGATTCATGCCAGGAACCAAAGTGTCAGTTCCTGGCATAGTTCTCCTAGGACTTTCGTGACTTACAGATGCTGAAAACAAACATCATAGGCTTATAACAAAATATCAGTTCTGATGAATTGCAGGAAAAGCTTATTTTGGCATGAAAGGAAAAGGAAAAAATGAATGATGAATTTGATGTAAATGACTACATGATAAAAGAGAAATATTTAGCTTCCAAGAGTAAATGGAAACAAGCAAAGCAAGAGCACTGGAAGGAAGCAATAGAGGCTGTGGACACTTACAGATTAAATGTGGCCAGGGTGTGGTGTCTGGCTGGGCAGTCTACAGAAGTGGAAGGGACTGCTGACAGTTTATTTTTCCATGAGGAAAAAATGTTTCAATTATATGACTGAGGGATTGTAGAAGATGAAGCTTTCTGATATTTCTTCAGTCTCCAAAGTGTTCTGTCCTCCCTCATAAATTTGACTTTAATTTCCTTGGGGTCCAGCAGAAACAATGGTAACTTCCCTGGGACGTGAACCTCCTGGTGTGAATGGAATGGAGAACACTAGTGTCCCCACCTTACGTGGCCCTACTGCAGCGGGTGCGTGAGGGGGAACACATCAGTCCCCATCGTGAAGCTTTAATGCAGGACAAGTTAGCCTATCCCACACAATCTGCTTCTTCACTAGTGGAATGAAGGTTCTGATAAATTCAGAGTGGTAGCAATAATGAAATAACATAGAGTTACACGTATAAATATACTGTGATATACTAGAGGCAGGGCTTGTCTCTCTCTTTAACAGCAATAGTACCTCTGCTGACAGGCAACATGACCTTGACTTCTCCTTCTGCTGTTCCATTAATCAAGGAGTCCTCATCCATTGTCTGTTTTTCAAAAACCATGAAATATTTAACTTCTCTTTTCTCCTTTTTGACTCACACCTTCCTTCTACCATTTACTTTAATTTCTTTATTTTATGCATTACAAATGTTGAGAGTAATTTTATTTATAACATTTAAAAAAATACAAACAATAGTACACATTCCTCTTTGAGGCAGAAGAAAAATCGACTATCCTTTATTGTTACAAAAGACTATTACATAGCAGTACACAGGGAATGATCTGCTCTGCAAACAAGATGGATAAATGAAAAAACACTTTCCAAAGAAACCCACAAACACTACATATAGCATGATTTCATTTCTATGAAAATCTGCAAACAAAAGAGGGGCAAAGGGCAGAAGCATGACTGCAATGAATGAGAGAAGACTTTTCAAAATGTTAGAACTGTTCTGTCACATGTTTTAGCATATGCCAAAAATAATCAAGTTATAAGATTACATATAAGAGCTGGTCAAATAGCTCAGTGGATTAAATCGCCTGCAAGCAGACACAAGGGCTGGGGGTTTGAGTTCTCAGCTGGTCCCGCCCCCAGGGTTCACTGAGATGGCAATTGAGACCGAGCGCAATGATGCATGCCTGTAATCCTAGCACTTGGGAGGCTGTAAACAGGAGAATCAGATGAGTCCAATCTATTAGTGAGACCCTGAATACACTGTTGACCTTTCCTTAAAATGTAGAAAAAAAAATATCACACACAAAACACAAATACATTTTAAGTAAAGTCTTCCTTTAATTTTTTTTCTTTATCCCTGTCTTTCCAACTGGGATAACTGTTTTACCTCAAGGAAAATTCCTTTTGTGGTGAGATCAATTTATTTTCATAAAAAGTCTTCATTCTATCCTCATTTCCATTAAAACATTGTTATGACTTGTGTCTAGCAGTCCCCCAAAGGCTTTGTAGAGTCGTAAGCTGATCTTTTCAGAGGCTGTAGGATTTAAACTGTGTAATGCTGGGACCGAATCAAAGTATGGTGCTAGGATTGAGGCTGTCCCACCCTCGTGTGATAGAATATGAGGAACAGAGAGGGAAGCTATTGCCCTTCCTGCTTTTGCTGCCTCATGTCTTCTACACAATGCCCTTTATTGTCCTCCTATGTGCTCCCCTTCTGTCAGGCCACGCTGCCTTAGAGATGGCTGGTAATGGACTGAAACCAACTGTGAACTATAATAAAGTGTTGCTCATGGCGTCTTGAGTGTTCGGTATTTCTCAGCAATGAGAAAAGTAACTTTTCTCTCAAGTTATCAGATTATGTATATAGGCCGTTGCTGTGACTGCCTGACCACATGCTTCTGGAGCTTTCAGAACTGGATTTGGGGAAGAGATTGAAAGTTTCGGAGATGTTGGCTGCAGAAGCAGCCCTGGATTGCCCTAAAGTGTACTTGATGGAAGATTTTGGTCAGAGCTCAGAAGACTAGGATGGCAACAGAAACACTGGTGATAAAATTCAGGTTTAAGAGGTTTGTTCTGGGAAAAAGGACTGAACAGGCTAGGCTGTTGGACTCTGGGTAATGTGTGCTATACCTTGATATAACATATATCTGTATTTTGTTGGTGTCCAGAGGTTTTTGTCTGGGCTTCAGATTAGGGTGGCAGACTAATTAATATTGCAGAAAAATTCCAAGATATTCTAATGTTGAAGCCATGGAATAACTCCTACTGGG
Source organism: Ctenomys sociabilis (assembly GCA_004027165.1). Taxonomy (NCBI): domain Eukaryota; kingdom Metazoa; phylum Chordata; class Mammalia; order Rodentia; family Ctenomyidae; genus Ctenomys; species Ctenomys sociabilis. The sequence continues at coordinate 19,067 of PVKA01024396.1, read as the reverse complement.
ACTTTTAGCCAGATCTATGTCATGAATAAAGAACAAAAAGCCTGTAGAATGATTTAGAATTTAGGGTTCAGCCATAAAGGAAGCAGAGGAGTGCTTGGTTGCTGAAAGGAGACAGAACAATGGGAAATATGGCCTGAAGGCATCACAAGAAACTGTAGGCCTCAAGCCTTTGTACCTTCAAGGTTACCAAAGTGAAAGAATTTGATTTGAAAAGAAAGCCACAGTGGTCTCGGGTGATAGCTCAGCTGTACAAATGCCTGCCTGGTAAGAACAAGGACCTAGGTTCCATTCCCAATACCACATGCCATGCAGGCCCTGGAACCCTGGGTGCACTGTGCTATCCAAGAAACTATGGGCAGGGGCACACACCTATAATCCTAGTGCTGGGGAGGTTGAGACAGAAGGATCACTATGAGTTTGAGCTGCATAGTGAGACCCTGTCTGCGATAAATAAATAATCTAAAAAAAAGGAAAGCTTCAGGATACCATACTTCAGAATGGCAATAGCTTAGAGAATTTGTTCTTTATGATTGGCCTCAGAATGCCCAGTGATCCATGCATTCAACCCCTACTGCTGATAGAAGAAATCCTGACTACTGGTCCAGTGGTAGCACAACTTGGCATCTTTTAGGTCTAATTTTAGGTGCCAATTTAAGCCCATGCAAAGTGTAAGAGTTGTGGAGTCAGGAAAGCTTCTATCTAGATTTCAGAACAAGGCCTGGGAGGCCAAGCAGTTTGCCCCTAAGGAGGGGCAACTGCATGTGAATCCAAAGGGGCAGTGGAGGCACCAGGAAGTTGGAGAATCCAGGAACACGAACCATCTGAGGGAAACTACAGGAAGTGAATAAAGCTGGCCCAAGAGAAAACTGGGAGAACTGTAAGCATAGTCAATGCCAAGAAGACTGAGACACATTTGGATGATGTGACCATCTTGAGAGTCTTACCCTAGTGCCTCAGATGCTGGACGTGGAACTACATATTGTTTGCTCTGTTTGATTTTGGATTTGCTTTGGTCCCATTTTTGTATCCCCCAATTTTTTCCTTGTGGAATGCTAACGTTTATAATGTGGCATGGATGTTAGAAGTGTTTAACTTTCTTTTCACTTGTATAGGACCTCACAGCTCAGAGTTTGTCTTAAATCTCAGAGTAGGCTTTGGACTTGGATTTTTGAACAGTGTTAAAACTCTTAGGACTTTGGCAACTCCTAAAGATGGATTAAATGCCTTTTTTACAAAGGAATTTATATGTGTCTTTGGGGGCCCAGCAGAGAATGTTATGGCTTGTATCTATATGTATCTTCAAATCTGCATCCAGTTATAGGTATGGCTTTTCAATTGGCTGCATCTAGAGTACACAAAGCTGAGATTAAGATTGTGATACTGGGATTGATTCATAGTATAACACTAGGATTAAGGTATTCCACTCTAGATGTGAATGCTACCTGTAGTCTGGACAGAATATAAGTGACAGAATGAGGGTTGATGTTGCTTGCTGCTTGCTGCTTTTGCTGTCATCTGTCTTCCTTCTGCCATGCTATGAACTATTATTTTTACTCCTCTGCCACACCACCCTGCCTTGAATCCAGCTGATTATGGGCTGAAATCTCCACAAACTGAACCACAATGAATCATCCCCTTTTTAACTTTGAGTATCATGTATTTTGTCTCAGCAAGGAGAAAAGTAATCAAGACAAAAATTTTTTGTTGCATATGGATTTATGAGCCTTCTCTTAGAATTTTGACAGTATTAATTTACTTTTCTAGTCTTTTCCCCTTCTACTGAGAATTCTTTTTCAGTTTATGTAGCACTTTGTATGTAGTGTATTTCATGTTTTCTGCTTTCCATTTTTCCCTTTATTTGGTCTTCTATTTCATTAAAATATTTAAAAGTATATTTCTTGTGTGGAATTTATCAGAATTCTAATATCCCTGATGTTATGTCTTTCATCATTTCTGGAAAATTTTCAGCTGTTAATTTCTCAAACATGGTCTGTCTCTTTCTACACCCTTAGGTTGTCATCCTGGCTTTCCTTTCTCTCACATGGTAACAGTTACCAGAATTAACAGTTTTTCTCTGTTATTTGAATTCACTGATTATACAAAACAGAATGCTATTATAAAATTCCATAGACTGATAGGATAAACAGTCAAAATTAATTTTCCATTATTTTAGAGCTTGGAAAGCCCCACAATCTGGGTGACAACAAATTTGTTTCTCAGTAATAATCCTCTTTCATAGTAGCAGTCAGCTGCCTTTTATCTGCATTGATTTATAAAGACTGTGAGGCCTCCATCTTTATAAACTAATTAGCTCTCAAAAGTCTCACTGCATGAATTTTCTTATTTCTTCTTTTTTTGTTTCAATGTATTTAGCATAAGGTCTCACTATACAGCTAAGATTCGTAGTTATCCTCCTGTTTTCAGCCTTCCCAGAGCTGGGCTTACAGGCATGCCTCCCTGTGCTGGGTCTCCATGGCCATCTCAGTGCACCAAAGTGTAGAGCTGGTGCAGCATTTGGTGCTAGAGAAGAACCCTGGTCCCTGTGCTTGTCTAAGCAGGGGCTTATTTCACTGAGCTATCTTAGCAGCCATGCTGTAAGAATTTTGTAAAGAACATATATTTAGTTCATAGCACACACCTAATATTACTCTTTATTTCTCTGTGTCTTGAAGTTTTTCTAAGATACTAAATTCTTCATGATTTCTTGTTTATTTTTTTCTTTTCTTTTCTTTCTTTCTTTCTTTTTTTCTTTCTTTCTTTCTTTCTTTCTTTCTTCTTTCTTTCTTTCTTTCTTTCTTTCTTTCTTTCTTTCTTTCTTTCTTTCTTTCTGTGTTTTTGAGACAGTGTCTCACTATGCAGTTCAGGCTGGCCTTAAGCTCACTTTGTAGCTCAGGCTGGTCTTGAACTCACAACAATCCTCCTGCCTCAGCCTCCCAAGTGCTGGGATTACGGCCTGCACCACCACGTCCAGCTATATTTTGTTTTTTAAAGAGAGTATAAAATAGTATTAAAGCAAAAATTACAAATCATATATAATTTCACTAAGCAAAATAACACGAATTTCACAGTATTTGTTGCAATGCATAGTGTTGTCTTCCAATAAGTCGTTCACATTACCAGATATATGCATGCAAAATTGGAAGGAAGAAAAAATGTATAAGAAATTAAAAAGAAAAAAAGGACAAATAATTGAAAAAAGAAGACAAACAAATTAAATATTAACTGCTCCTTTCCATAAATCAGCAGAACTCCACAGTACAGTTGTCCGAACCATCCTGATTACATACATACATAGATGCATACATACATATTTCTCTTTCCCCTACTCACTCTCACATCCTTCTCTTCAACTCAGTAATTCCTTCCTTTTCAACAAGTTCATTCCCTTTTCCCAGTATCTATTGTACTCTTCAGATTATATTTGCTTTTTGAGGTTCTCTTCAATGAAATTGAAAGGGAAATAATTCTCCCAAATTCATTCCTGAAAGCAAATATTATGCTATCAAAGCCAGAGAAAGATCCAACTAAAAAAGAGAACTATAGGCCAATCTCTCTAGTGAAAATAGATGTAAAAATCCTCAATAAAGTACTGACAAACAGAATGCAGCAAATCATCATGAAAATTACACATCATGACCAAATAGGATTCATTTTAGGAATTCAGGGATGGTTGAACTTATGCAAATGAATAAATGTAAGACACCACATCATTAGAGCTAAGAACAGAAACCACATAATCATTACAATGGATTTAGAAAAAGCTTTTGACAAAGCCCAACACTCAATGATGATAAAAACCCTACAGAAAATTGGAATAGATCATTTATATCTCAATCTGATAAAAGCCATCTATGAGGAATCAACAGGCAACATCATACTAAATGAACCAAAACTGAAGGTCTTCCCTTTAAAATCATGCAAAAAACAAGGATGTCCACAGTCTCCACTTCTATTCAATATAGTTCTGCAAACATCAGCCAGAGCAATTAGATAAGAAAGACAAAAGGAATAAGATTTGAAAAATAAGTGAAATTATCATTATTGCACTCAAAAACCCTACCAAGAGTTTTGGTGAGCTAGTAACCAAATTCATTAATACAGCAGCATACAAAGTCAGTGCTAAAAATCGTTATCATTTTTCTACACAGTGAATGCATTGAGAGAGAAACTAGGAATGCCATGCTTTTCACAGTAACATTCTTGTTTATTCTTGGTTAATAAATTTAAAAGTTTCACTTTGACTCTGATTTACTTCACTTTCTTGGTAGAATTTAACAATGTTTATCAACTTTTTCATCTCAAAATGTCTTCTTCCTGATATTAAGCCAAAGGTTATATTCTAAGGCCTTTTCCATGTGCTTTTTGGGGTGTGTACCGGGGATTGAATTCAGGACCTTGTGTCTGGTAGGCAAGTGCTTATTCTACTGAGCTACCTCCCAGCCCTCCTTTTCCGTGTTCTGACCATTCTCCTTTCTCCAAGCCACTTTCTATCTGGAAGAGTCAGAAGTTCTCTGAGATTGCTTCTGCAGTCCTGTATCTTTTCTCTCTCAGAGATCGCATCTGTTTCCTCTGCCTTCTATTATACCTGTATGGAGGGCTGATGGTCAGTGGTGGTGCGCTGCCGTCGTGACACCATGAGCTGATGGCCTCTGTATTCCCAGCTGTGCTAATGTTCCGCTATACGTTTGCATTGATATTTGTGAATATTATGTCTCTTTGCTATGTCTAACTTCCACTGTTTCCCAAAGTTCTTATTTTATATTTTTGTTACCATGGGACATGCTTTAGTTATCTTTTGTTTATAGAAGTCATCTTTCATCTTATTTTTGTATGTTTTGTGCTTTTATTTCTATTTGTTTGTTTCACTATGTAGTGAGGATGGCCTTGAACTCACTATTTAGCCTAAACTGGCTTATAACATGCAGTCTCCCTCCCTCACCCTCCTGAATCCTGCAATTACAGGCAGATGTTGCCACTTCTATCCCAATCATGTGGATCGTTTGTATTTCAGCTACCTGCCAATTGATAGCTTCTAAAGGATAGCAACATCTCAGTTAACAGTTACTTTATATATTTTTTTTTAATTTTCAATTGACATATGATAATTTTACATATTTGTATAACATTCATTTTTTGGCTTGCCTAAAGCTAAAATCTGGACATCTATTCCCACTCTAACCTCAGATCTTTGTATTGACATCCATATACTTTATTCTATAATCGTATTGATTTATTTACTTGGTACAGGATCTCATTTTGCAGCTCATACTTATGGTGCTCTTTTTATCTCAGCCTCCTTTGCAGCGGGATTACAGTAGTGCACTACCGTGCCCAGTTTCAGCGGCCGGCACAGTACACCCAGTGTTCTAACACCAACACAGAATGTGGTTTCAGGGATCAAATCCAGGTTCTTTTTTTAAAAATATATTTAGTACAGGGTCTACAGAGTCTCTCTACACAGATCAGGCTGGTAGTGATCCTCCTGTTTTCCACCTCCCAGGTACTGTGATTACAGATGCATGCTACAACATCCAGTCTCATTTTCTGTCTTGTGCAGAGACACTGCATGTCAAAATTGGACCCTGGTCCCTGTGTCTGTCTAAGTAGATGTTTTAATCTGCTGAGTTATCTGGCCAGCCCAAACCCAGGTTCTTGTGCTTGCTAGGCAGGCATTTAGACTGCTGAGCTATCTTCCCAGCCCTTCTTACTTTATTTGTATGAAATATGTGAAGAATAACACTTCACTTTTCTCATTGCAGCACAAAGAATCAAGAAATACTTTGGATACTATGCTTTATTTTTTATTAATTTAATCTACTTAAATGTTAAATTTTTCTTCTTTGTAATCTTCTCTGATTTCCTCTTCAATTCCATTTCCACAAACACATTTAAATCAAAACATATTGTGGCACATCAGTGTCTAACTGGTACCCACTCTTTTCTACCCAATCTTTCATGCTAACAAACAAAACCATCTCCATACCAGTGTTTCCTCTTCACAAACTTCCCTGTAGCACAGAGAAATGTTTCTTAAGTTATCTGTTGAGTCCAATTTTGTTTGTAATTCCCAATCTTCATGGAATAACCCTTTCATAAACCAATAGCATGAATTGTACAACAATGAATACACAAAATATAGCATCATTTTTGTCTTACATTATCTGGCATGCAAGATTACAGTGCTATGGTGTTTAGAATAGAGTATCAACTTGAAAAGCTTTAGGGTCCTCCCATGGGGTGGGGAGAGCTCACTTCTGAGTGTGCCTAGGTGGGTCACGAAATTGTGACTTTCCAGCCTATGTCCCTTGCTCTTTCCTTTGTGGTACTGCTCTCCTGCTCTGCTGCCATGCCGCCATGAGCTAAATGAAGTCAGAGATACAAGGAGCATGGCACATCTTCCAACCGAAGCTTTAGGCAATGTGGGAAGTCAGCCCAAAAGAAAGGTCATAAAGTGAGACCCTCAATGCCCTCTGAAACTCCTATGTTACCATCCTGTGGTCCAGGAGCCAGGCAGGACTTATAGGACTTAATGTTTGTCTTTCTGGGTTTAGGTATTGTCTTCTTCTGTTTCTTTTCTGCTTCTCCCCATTCCTCCCTTTTAGAATAATAATTGTTATAACTGTTCCATTCTACCTTACGATTATGTAACTTTATTTTTATTTTTTGCAGAGGTTTATAGCTAAGAGTTTTCATTGAGTCTTACAAGAAGCTCTGAATTGCACTTTTTAAAAATGCTCAAACTTTTGAATCTTTGAGGAAATAATATTCAGGCTTTTCTTTTTTTCTGTTTTGTACCAGAAATTGAGCACAGCACATTATGCTTTCCAGGCCCTGTACCACTGGGCTATGTACCTGATAAGTTATATCCCAATTCTGGCATTTCTGGTTGTATAAAGGATAGTTGTTTTATGTTACGTGGGATTACAAACTTGGGTTTGTCTTTATTTGGTAGTTGAGTATGGTTTAAAGGGATAGATTTAGGTCTAAAGTTGATAAGGTGCAGCTTGTGGTGTTTAGGGTGGGGTATTAACTTCCTTAGCTTCAGGATCCACTGTTGGGATCAGTGGAGCACCTTTCTGGCTGTACCTGATGGGTCTTGGAGGTGTAGCCCTGAGACATGTGTCTGGTTCCTTGACTCTGCTCTCTAGCACTGTTCCCCTGCTGTTTCCTGATCACCATGACCTAATTACTTTTGCTTTATTATACCTGCTGCCATAATGTTCTTTTCTTGGAGACATCAGACCTACATTGAATTCCCCCAAATGTGAACTAGACTAAACCTCCCTTCCTTTAAGTTGTGAGTGTCAGATATTGTGTTTCAGCAGTGAGAAAGCTGACACACAGAGTTTACACCTTCACACACAATCACTCACCACAGATAGGAACAGTCTGAAGATGGACTTGCACCATCTGCAGATCATGTGGTGAGTGGGCTACATTTCAGTCAGCCTGACATTGACTGTGGTGCCTGGAGAGCAGAATCAATAGAAGTGCTCTAAAATATACAGTCGTCCATGCCCTATGGTATAATGAATAGACTTTCTGGGAACGTTGGCAGGGTATAGGTATTTCAAAAAAAGCTCTACAATTGATTCTGGTACTCATCCAGGGCTGAATACTATTGGTTTTAGAGAAAAGTACAAACTTACACCTCTACAATCTAGCTTCTATCCAAACTTTAAATATACCAGCATCACTTCTTCCACATAACTCATGAATTTTGTTTTATTTTGTTTCTAATGTATTTGGCACAGGGTCTCACTATGCAGCTTGGATTCATAGTGATGCTCCTGCTTTCACCCTTCCTGGGATTACATGCCTATGCTCCCACTCCTGGACTCCGTGGCCCACTCAGTGCACCCAGGGAAGGGACTGCTGTGACATGTCATGCTGGACACCAATGCCAAGTCCCTGAACTTTCCTAGCAGGTCCTTAGTGTACTGAGTTGTCTTAGAATCAGCTGAGACACTGGGGTGGTCTAATGATTTGTGTTTTTTGTTTTTTGGTGTACTGCTTTGTGTGTGTGTTCTGGTCTTAAATTTGTTCAGATTTTTAAAAAAAATAATAATTAAAACTATTTATTTATTTAGTACAGGTTTTTACTGCACAGCTTGGACTCATAGTGGCCCTCTTGTCTCAGCCTCCCTAGTGCCTGGATTACAGGCGTACACCACTATACCTGGTTTCAGTGGCTGGCATGGCCCACCAGGTTTCCAGGTATAGCACAGCACGTCAAACTGGGGATTCAACCAGGGTTGCCTGGAAGGTGCTTAGATCACCAAGCTATCTCCCCAATTCTAATATTTTCAGTTTTGAATGTCTGTTTTATGGCCTTTACCTATCAAATCCAGTCTGTTCTTCCAGTGTCCACATACTTAAATGCATTATTTGTTAAGTCATAATGCATAATTTCAAACAATATTTTTTCTTTATCTAAATGTCTTTAAGACTCTGCTTCTGGTCTTATGTATTTTCTTTAGATTCTAGTTGTGAATGTATTGGGATACTCCACTCAAATTCATATTTCACTTCTTGTGTAATGTTAAATTAGCCACAGATATTTTCCAATCCTGAACACTGAGAATGAACATCATAACCTTCATTACACGAAACCTTTTATAAACAGACACAATATCCAATAAAACAATATTAACACATTATTATTGCCTGCCTTGTAAAATTATAGTCATGTTTGAAGTTAAAAGTAGAAAATATAAGTGTCTGTGATTCTATATACCTGGGAAAATATCTGACACAGTGAATTAAGTGCATAATTATCAGCTGAATAAATAGATACTTTCCATAATAGGATTCAAGGATGGTTGTTATAGGCATTCTGCCTCAGTTTACTGCCAGCAGCTTATCTGATGATGCCTTGTTTTGGTATTGCAGATTACCTCCACTTGACCACCACTGATCGTGCTGTAAGAGATAACTCATGAAGTCATTCCTAAACATGTCTTTAACAATTATCTCCATGAAAGTATTTTCTTCCTGATGAAAGGCTCCCAAGGTCACTTGAATACACAGAGAATATGCTGAGATGAAGAATGGTTTTGAAGATTCCAAAGCTAGACTCATCCATTACAGCTTTTTTGTGAAATAAGCCTGAGTTGCTATTCATAATAGTCAGCCTTTATTGACTTCTTATCTTAATGGACACTTTAGTGATGATTTACTTTGTAATAGTTAATTGTTTTTTTACTTACATGACTCTTTTATTTGTTTCATGTTTATCACTATATTTGTTCTATTTTATTGTTATTTTCTTTCTTCATTTTTTTAGTTTTGCAATCTACAGTTTAGGTTTTTTATAAAGATAATAGAACAGAATTTCACTAAGTAAAATGATAGGAATTCAAAAGTGGTTTTTACACTGAATATTGTTTTCTTTAAATTAGTTGTTTAGATTATCAGATATAACACAAAATTGATGAAAATATTAAAAAGAAGGAAAAAGAAAAAAATAGAAGCATTAACTGTTTCAATACACAACAGAAGTACAATAAGCAGTACAATTTTCCAAGCTATTTTATGTATATACATAAGTATATTCTTTCTTTCTTTCCTTCTTTCTTTCCTTCTCTCTTTCTTTCTCTCTCTCTTTCTCTTTCTTTCTCTCTCTCTCTCTCTCTCTCTTTCTCTCTCTCTCTTTCTTTCTTTCTCTTTCTTCTTTCTTTCTTTCCTCCTTTCTCTCAAGGAAATTTTTCCTTTCCTTTGAACAAGTTCTTTCCCTTTCATAGTATTTGTTGTAGCCTTTGGATCTTATTTATTCATTAAGATCCTTAAACTAGGGAGATATTATCATGCTTACACATGTGAGTTCTGATTTATTTCACTTGTGAGTATGGACTCTACTTCCACCCATTTACCTATAAGAACATCAAGTTTATCTTTTTTTATACCTGAGTAATCTTTCAATTCTTTTTAATATTTTATTGTGCAATAGAAAATGATTAACATTTTACATTAATTAAAGTTATAATATTTAAAACTTCATCATACTAACTATATTTGGACTCATTGCGCATTTCACAAGTTCAAAAAGACAAATTTTATTAAAACATTACCATAGTTACTTAGCTAGTACTTAGTGGAGAAACAATTTGAACTAGAATTTAACAATCTTGCATACCTATATTTGGTAAGCTCAGCAACAAATTTGATGATAAAAATATGTAATATAACAACCATTGCTAATTTTCTATACTTGTTTTGAAATTATGGACCATACGTATTGTATGTTGTTCAGTTTCTGTCTTTGTTTTTGTTATTTGCTTTTGCTTCTGTTTTTGTTTTTACTCTTTAAAATAAAATTTGAGAAAAGCCACTAGAACCAAACTCTCAATTGCTAAACTAAAATACACTGTATAATAGAAATTTCTGGCACACAAAGAATGGTCACTGTTATTTAATAATTGCTCAGTGGGTAACTAGGGGATAAGATTGGGTGTGAGAGTATACAAGTATATCGTTCTTTACCTTAAAGACCCTAAATTCCAACAGAAGAAAATATCAATTAAAAGCTACTGCAAAAAGCTACTTAAACCTGTTGAAAGGAACAATAAGGGTTTTTTAAAATTAATTTTGAGAAATAACAATGAGACAGTTTCAAAACTGATTAGTAGGACAGTTTCAATAACTAATACATTGCATATTACTGTCTTTGTAATGGCTATTTATAGTATAAGATGCATACATGATATCCTGTCCAAACACTATTAGTACAAATCTTTCTATTCATTGAATTAAGAGAAAGTAGCTGTATATTTATCCTAAATATTTAATAAATATAGATACAAAATGGTCCTTCATGTATATCTCCTTTTTTTGTTTACTTTTGTCAGAGATGGGTATTCTATTGCCATTTAAATATTGTAGGTGCATGAATTCAGCAAAATAAACCAATACAGTCGAGTAGTCCATAATAGTAGTGGGTTATCCGTAGGACTGGCAATGTCACAAGTTGTTAACTTGGGCCTTTTACAGCTCAGCATATTAATATGGCTTTGCTTTTTATAGGTCATTTTTATATTTTTCTGCTGGGTGGTTAAGACCAAGATAAAGCAAGAACTATATAACAAAACATATAACTTTCATATCTGACAAAGTCAGTCAAATCTCCCCGGGATTCACTTTGAAACCCTGTACTGCAGTATGCAGATTCTTTTTCAGTGTCAGCCATTTGAATGAATCATGACCATTGTTCAACCAATTTGCTCTCTGTGAAAGCCTGAGAGAATGTTTTCTCTCCATGTGACTCTCCTTAGGCACACTCTACATCATCTATCGCTTTCTTCTGTGGCCCCATAATCTCCTTGATCAGAAAATTAGGGTCACAGCTGAGTTACAGAGTGTTATAGTACAGGGAACAATTAATTCTTAATTTTTTTCTTCTTTTGATATTTTTTGACTGATTTTACATGCTTACATCTGGTAATCTGAAAAACTAATTTTGGGTTTTTAAATTAAAGTTATAATATTTAAAACTTATCAATATAACAATATATCAATATATATCAATATAACAACCATTACTGAGTTCTTATCATATTTAGTGAAACTGTATCACTTGTTTTTTTATTATTTTTATTCTTTTTAAAAATAACAAAAAAAAAACAGAACCAGTCCCTTGGCCAAGTCAATAACTTCTGTTTTTTGTTATTTTTGAACAGAATAAAAATAATAAAAATTCGAATGATACAGTTTCACTAAACATGATAAGAATTTAATAATAGTTGTTATATTGATATTATTGTCCTCAAATTAGTTTTTTGGTTACCAGATGTAAGTATGCAAAAATGGTCAAAAAATTCAAAGTGAAGAAGTAAATTAAGAATTAATTGTTCTCTGGAGTGTAACGTCCTGAAACTTAGTTGTGTCCCAAATTTACTGATCAAGATTATGAGGTCACAGAGGAAAGTGATCGATGATGTAGAGTGTCCCTAAGGAGAGTCACATGGAGAGAAAACATTCTGTCAGGCTTTCACAGAGAGCAAATTGGTCAAGCAGTGGCCATGGGCCATCTACATGGCTGACTCTGAGAAAAGATCCGCAAGCTGAAGTACAGAGTTTCAAGGTGAATCCTGAGGGGATTTGACTGACTTTGTCAGATACAAAAGTTACATGTTTTGTTATATGGGTCTTGTTTTATCTTGCTCTTAACCATCCAGCAGAAAAGTATCATTGACAGTCTTACAGAAATCCACTATTATTATGGACTACTGGACTATACTGCAATATTTGGGTGAATTCAGGCACTTACAATATTTAAATGACAATGGAATACCCTTCTCTGACAAAGCTAAGCAAAAAGGGGAATACAAATGAATGACCACTTTGTATCTGTATGTTCAAAATAGTTAAGATACACAACTGCATACTCTTGGATCACTGAATAGAGAGATTTGTTCTAATAGTGTTTGTGACCAGGATGTGATGTGTACATCTTGTACAGTGAATAGCCACTAAGACAACAATATGCAATGCATTAATTAGTGAAACTGTGCTATCAATCAGTTTTGAAACTGTCTCATTGCTCAGTTCTCAATGAAATTATTTAAAAAAATAAATAAAAATAAAGGTAGAAAAAATGAATTCTAAGCACAGAGTACAATGGCATGCTATAGATATGCCTGATCATAGAGCTCAGTTAGAAATTTAGGACGGCAGAGGAGTTCCTGTAGTGGGCTGTGTCAAAAAGCATAAAAATATCTCTTTATTGTGAACAGAGAATTGGCAGAAAGAGTGTAACACTGACAAGGCTGGGCTATTCCATATCAAGGTAGACTCTGCATGGTTTCCTGGTGTAGCAAAGAACTAACTGGGAAAATTCACTGAGGAAGGATGGCTGGAGGACACAGCAACACGTGAGCAGTGTCCATGGAACGTTCAAAGCCAAATGTTAGTGCAGGATTTACTTTCACTGTAACTGAGGGAAAAAAGAAGAGAGTTGTCAATATTGTTTGATCCTAAACTAGAACCTCTGAACAAAGAGTGGAAACATGCACACTTACTTCTTATTTTAGAGACAGTGGGGTCTAGAAAGTTTCCATGACTTTACATGTTTTACTTCCATCAAAAGCCATCCAACAGGAAACCTACTAACACTTAATGAAAGTAGATACTAAAAGTTAAGAAAAGCTTGATGATATAAACTTTATTACAAAAGCTTGTGACTCTCCAGACTAGAAGAATTAGTATGTTTTCTATAAGAGACAAACCGAGAGCAATGAGAAAAGGAAAGAGGAGTATATGGAGCAAATAATAATAAAAGAAAACAGTGCTTTCTTGTAAAATTCAATGAGCATTAATAGACAGTCATCAAGCAGTGCAGGGCATCTGGGCCAGGTGAGAGACGTAGAAGCTGTAGAGCAGAGGTTAGCAGCAAACAACAGAGACCCCTATGAGTCCAGATCAGGTGCAAAACATGTGCAGAGGCATGACTGCAGCTCACATGGACCTGAGAAAGCACCTGCTAGCAGCAATCTTGTGGGTTTAAAAAGAGGAGCTTAGAGAATTAAACCTCAAAATCCATTTGTCAGGTGAGTATCAGGGGATCTGAGGGGAGCTCTGGACTATTCTGAGATGAGCATGTATAGAAAAGCAAATACTTATAACAGCTGGAGAGTAGGGGTTAACATAGTAGCTAGAATATACATATATTAGTTCATACACACACACACACAGTAGAGATGACTGTTCCTAGATGAAAAAGAAGGTGAGAGAGGAAAATGAAGGTAAGAATGATAATCAAAAGAAGAGAGGAAAAGAAACCAGAGGGATTAGAAGGAAAACATAGAACACAGAAAACTGCAATTAATCATTTATGTGAAGAATAAGAAAAAAGTCAAGCATTATTTCATTAAATTGTATGTATTGCTTTTCTTATAAAATAACTGCTTTAGTTGCCAACTATTCTGCCTCATATGTAATTATAAATATTTGAACCTTCATATGGGTGGGAATGGGGTGATGTCAGTTACCACTGTAAACAAAACAAACCTAAACAAGGAGGAATTTTTTATTTAAATAACTAAATTACCAACTGTGCACTTTCTCTCCTGGAATTGGCCAAGTGTAGATACACAGAACGTCACGCAGGCTAACCTTCTTCCTGCGTGTTCCAGAAGTGCCAGATATTTTGTACAAGGAGAAACTGCCAGTCAGTGTGCAGACACCATACCTACCTCCACCTCTTCTCATCATGGCCCTTTTACCTGACAGTCCTGATTGGCAAAAACAACCTTGTAAAATTCTTATTTTATGATAAGTAGAACAAAGAAAAGTAGATATGATTTTGGCTCTATGAAATTTTTCCCTCAAGAAGGAATTTTTAGAGCATGGGTTATTTTTCCTCGTTATGAGAAGTGTTCACTTGAATGCTGTCAGTAAAAGACGATTTTAAAGGGCAGCTTTCAAGGTAAGTACAGGGAGTTAGCCACCTAGAAATAAAGGTCTCATGTCCTGTCATTTTCATTATTATTTGAACTTTTAAATTTTTTTTCACTTGGTATGTGCAGAAGATACAAATCTTTACCTAATACTCTGTCTTTGGACTAACATCAATGAAAATATAAAAAACTTCCTCTTGCTCTATTTTTATCATTGTCTTTTTTATTAACTAAATGTTCTTATTGATTAAGTCCAAACTCACACCTTTGGAATGATTATTTGTAGCATAAAGAATAATTAACATTTAACTCGTGTATAACATTGCATAAGAATCTTAGGTTCCTGATTCAGAAAAAAAACCTGAAAGTGAACTTAATTATTAATGGTTTAATTTTTCACAGGAGACACTTCAGGAGGCTATCTCATGCATAGAGGCAGACATTAAGTGTGATATTTAATAAAGGCAAATAGACCTCAGGAAGGAGGCCCATCAGCAATGCATTGTTGGGCTCTGCCCTTTTTAAAATGAGATAATGACTTCTGCTTCATGACCCATTTCTAACAGTAGCTTGGTCTTTTCAAAGAGGACACCACAGTCATAGTTCAGCAATATTACACAGTCCTACTATTGTGGCACATTAAACACTAGTGGGCAAGACTTAAATGTTAAACATCTCATAGAATGAAAGGCCACTGATTAGTTAAGTAGAGGAATTATTTGCAGAAAATGGATTGTAAAGATGATACTTGGCAAGAAAATGTCTTAATCAGATTTTGTTTTAAAACATGGTTACAATATCTAGGATACACATTATGAAATATATGGTTTTTGCAACTGAAATATCATCTCATTTTTATTATATGTCATAATGTACAAGCATTACATATGCATGTGTTAGTGTCTCGGCACTCTGTAAAAACTGTTTTGCTTTACCTAAGGGTTGGTTCTGAAATGTCATGGAAAATATATGATTATTTTTCAATTATTATTATGATTCATATAATATTCTCATATAATCCAGATTGTAGGTCAAGGAGATAAAACTATGTACTTTATAAATTTATCATTTAGATTTGATATACAGATCTTCTAAAACAAACACAAAACTCAGAAAAAAATCCTGCATTATCTAATTTTTCTATTTAAGTAGACTTGAATTATTTAATATTTACAATGAAGGCATTTGCATTCTGAAAGATATTATATTTTATCTCTCTATCAAATGAAAACAACCATATCAAGTATGACTTTTCATTTAGTGCTGTCTTTCATGTGCTGCTACAATGTGGGTTGATGTGGAGAACTATAGAATTGTTGAAATGGGTTCAAATTTTCCCTTAACAAGGTTGACATATATACATAAAGTACTGAGCAATTACTGGAGAAAATATATAATTGTTCATCATAGGGAATTAATGAAAATAATTTTCATAGGTAGATGTTAATAAAATATGATTTTATGCAGAAAATGTTTTCTGAGTTTATAAAGTCATTTACTTATAAAGTCATCTCCCATACTCATTCTTAATGGTTAATCATTACCAACTATCTCAGCTTGTATAAAATGATTTCAGTGAGATTTGCCACTAGTTATTTGATCAGGATTGCATTCAATCCATGTGACAATTTAGGAAGCATGGCCTTTTCACTAGATTGATTCTTTCTGCACAACAATCAAAGATATCATTCAAGTTTCCAATATCCTCTTCAATCTGCCTTTTCAGCTTACTGTAGTTTTCAATGTAAAGGTCTTTTGCTTCCTTCATTAGTTTGATTCCTAAGTATTTCTTTTTCTTTTCTTCGATGCTATTGTGAAAGATATGCTTTCCATAATTTCTCTCATTGAGTTTTCTGTGAACAGGAATGCTATTAATTTTTCAGTGTTGACTGTATGCAGCTATGTCACTGAATCTGCACTATTAAATTTAGACAGAATTTTGGGGGTTTCCATGTAGAGTATCATGTCATCTGCAAATAATGATAATTTAACTTCTTTTTCTATCAGTTTTACTTTTATCTATTTTTCTTGTTTAATTTATTTTTTGAATGTTTCCAGAACTACATTACATAAGAGTGAATGAAAGGGCTTGTGAGATAGCTCAGTGGACCACGTGCATACTTAGGCAAGCACAGGGACCAGGATTCCATCCCCAGCACCACATGCCACACCAGCTGTCCTCAGAGAGCTCAGCCATTGACCTAGTCCGGGTGTGGTGGCATGTGCCTCTAATCACAGTCCTGGGGAGGCTGAATAGGAAGATCACTGTGAGTCTGAGCTGCATAGTGACACTCTGTACCAAGTTCATAAAAATAAAAGTGACAACAGTGGATCATATATCTTACAGAATAAAAAAAAAACCCTCTAAAAGTATTTTGGTACTAGAAAATACTCAGAATAGCAAAAACAATTCCAAATAATAAATTCAAGGCATAACAAATCACAATCCCTGACTTAAAATTATACTACAAATTTACTATGATAAAACCATGATGGCATTGGCCAAAAAAATAGATCAGAAGATCAATTGAACAGATCAGAAAGTGCAGAAGCAATTCCAAATATATCCTGTTACTTATGTTTGACAAAGGATCCAACCTCTTCACTGGAAGAAGACGGTTTCTTCAATATTTGGTACTGATGAAACTGGTCTTCCACATGCTGAAGATTAAAACTAGACCAATTTCTCTCATCATGCACTAAATGAAAGCCAAAATGAATCAAAATTTAAATACAACAACAGAAATGCTAAATCTGCTCGAAGACAGAATAGGCAGAACTATTCTGCCTCAAAAACAGATGAGGGCAAACTTTTTGAACAAATGCCCAATTGTACAGGAACTATGAAAAAGAATCAACTACTTATGTTGTAGGGTAATAATAATAATAAAAATCTCTTCTGGAGGGTTAACAAAAATTGAAGAAAAAGAAGAGCTACAAGGCCAACATTTTGGCCTTAGACTTTCAAGTTCAGTGAGGACACAGGACATAAGAGAACCTGTACTGTAACATCATGGACCTCAATAGTGTCCCAAATTTTTTGATCAAGAAGATTATGGGGCCACAGAAGAAAGTGATTAATAATGTAGAGTGTGCCTAAGTTGAGTCACATAGAGAGAGAACATTCTCTTAGGCTTTCACAGACAGCAAATTGGTCAAGCAATGGCTGTGACTCATCCACATGGCTGACACTGACAAAAGATCTACAAGATTTCAAGGTAAATATTGAAGGGATTTGACTGACATTGTCAGATACAAAATTACATGTTTTGTTATATAGGTCTGGCTTTATCTTGGTCTTAACCATCCAGCAGAAAAGTATACAAATGAAGTACAAAAAGTAAAGTCATATTAATATGCTGAGCTGTGACAGGCTCAAGTCAACAACTTCAAACATTGTCAGTCTTATGGAAAACCCACTACTATTATGGACTACTGGAATATATTGGAATATTTTCTGAATTCATGCGCCTACAATATTTAAATGACAATGGAACTCATTTCTCTGACAAAACTAAACAATAAAAGGGGATACAAATGAACGACCATTTTGTATCTGAATATTCAAAATTGTTAGGAAAGTTATAAAGATACATTCTCTTAATTTAATGAATAAAATAGTACTTGTGGTCAGGATATCATGTCTGCATCTTGTGCCATGAATAACCACTAAGACAACAATATGCCATGTATTAATTATTGAAACTGTCCTACTGATCAGCTTTGAAATTGTTTCATTGCTATTTGTTTCTCAATAAATTTATTTTTTTTAAAATAAAAAGAATCACAACTGGGGTCTCATTTCAAAGCTTTTGCAGAAAAAGAAGCCACCAAAAGAGTAAAAAAAAACAAAACAAGACACATTGGACAAACATTTGCCAGCTGTTCCTCAGACAAAATTCCAATATCTAGAATATATAAAGAATTAAAAAAATGATCAGACAGTTCCCAAAGTTAAAGGCCCAATCATAAAATGGTCATCTGAAATGAATAGATATTCCTCAGATAAAGACGTAGAAATATCAGACAAACACATAATAACATGGTGAATGTCACTTCTCATTCAAGAGATGCAAATTAACAATTCCTAGAGTCTACCTCACTCCAGAAAGAATGACTTTTATTAAGAACTACTAGCTAATGTTGGTGTGCCTGTCAGAAAAAGGAATCCTTTTCCACTGCTGATGTGAGTACAGCCTGGTACAACCATTGTGGAGACCGGTGTGGAGACCTTTCACAGAACCAAATCCAGATGTTTCATGTGGCCTGGCTGCTCCCCTTCTTGGAAACTACCTGAAAGAATTAAATGCACCATACAACTGCAATATATGCACACCCACATTTATCATGCCTAAAACAGTTAAGTCTTGGAAACAGCCCAAATGCCCATTAGTCAAGGAATGGACAAAGAAGAATTTTTTTTAAATAGTGGAGTAATAGTCATAAAGAAAGATAACCTTGAGGCATTTCTAGCTAAATGGATACACCATGAGTCTGTGCTCTTATGTGAAATAAATAGAATAAACATATTTAAACACTTCATATTTCCATGGTGTGACAAATCAAAAGTGTAAACAAGGATCAAAACATATAATAGATATTGCAAAATGTGAATATGTGCAAATGAGAAGAGGAGTCAGGAAAAAAATTAAAAAAGGAACAAGGAAAAAAAAA
>PVKA01024395.1:0-34299 GCA_004027165.1 Ctenomys sociabilis | reverse complement strand
TTTATTTTAGCTACTTACTGAAAAAAATATGTATTAGAGTCTTCAAAAGAGCTTAAATATATATTTTTGCAACTTTTAATGTATTTTTGTCTTTAATTTGACACTCTTTACCTTCTCAAATTATTTCTCCAAAATATACCCTGAAAAATGTTTCATGAATCTCAAATAAATATTACTTCAAACAGTAAATATCTCCTATGTTATGATTGAAAATATTTCAGTAATGTTTTACAGTTACAACCAAGAAATTAGTAGTAATGGTTGCAGTTTTTAAATGGTCTTGTCTATGACAAATGATGAGCCATTCTTGTAGATGTAGTTAACATGATTAAGCTATTCTTGACAATTTTTCTCAAGAGTTGACTGAGGAGATAGAGGGCAGGAGACAGCAAAGTCACCCTCAAGCACAAGCCCACAACAGCTGTACTATGGGCAAGGCATAGAATGCCAGCAATGTTTTTCTCTTAAGCATAGGTAGAGAAAGCACAAAACTTATCTTTGAAGAAAAAAAATGGTTCAGGTCCAGATCATTAGAGACTATTCTAGCACTTACAGGGACAAGATCAGAATGAAATTTGTAGCCCTGAGACTAAATCATACAGTACTTATCTGTAAGGCTCCAGGGAGACATGAGGATATGCCCTTCTCTGTCCTTCATTCTGTTCCACATCACCAAGCCTGGAACACCAATTAACAGGCTCAACCACTGCATAAAAGGCAAGAGTTTGAAGCACAGATCTCTGGGAGGTTTTGACTAAGAGGCAAATTGTACAACAGAGTGAATGATAGGAATATTGAGCAAGTCTCCTTGGTACCCTAGCTTCTCCTTAGGCACAAAGAAACTGTGGCTGAGGAATCTGGTGCCACTTGTGTTTTAAAGCTGACAAATGCACAAATAGAACGCTAGTACTTACTCAGCTCTACATGATGGGCTTAACAGGTACCCAATCCTGTTCAGAAACCCATCTAAAGAAAAATATTTATTTCCAAAACAAATATTTACTTTCTTTCCTCCTCAATCTTTACTACACATGATATTAAACTTTCTGTACCTACACACACACACACACACACACAAAAAAAAAAAAAAAACAGGCCATCAAAAAAAAGTCTAAAATTTCAAAAATACATACTCACAGTATAGAAAAAAGAAAAGCAGGTGAATTAGAATCAGAAGCAACCTGGATGCTGGGACTATCAAAGTTTCAAACAATAAATGTATTTGAATTATTAATAGGTCTAAATTCTCCAAAGATAGACAGGATATATATATATACCATTGGAGAATCTCAGCAAAGACATGAAAGTTATTGAGTCCTACAACTAAATTAAGACACAACTTCTATGGGATATGTGAAATATTCAAAGCATAAAACTTAAAATAAATAAAGTTTTTCTGTATAAGGGTAAAAAAACAATGCCATATCTTTGGGGTGGATATCCACAGTCATAAAATCCTTTGGAGGCAGTTTTGAACACTTCAATTATTCTAGAATTTCTACCTTATTAAAATCTTCCTCAAGAAAATCAAAGTTTATAATATGTTTCTTGCAGCACCCTTTATAAATACAAAATTTAGAAAAATGTTCATATTTGGGAGAGGAGCGTGAAAAGCTTGTAGTCTATTCTACTTCCAGTAGTTCATTACATTAAATAATGAGACTTCTACAGAATCCTGGTCAGGTTATACATCTCTAAGTAACGAGAGCTAAGTAAAAAAAAATGCTTTATTGTAGATTAATACTCATGCATAAATGAGGATAAACAAGTGTAGATACAACTAGTTGTATAAAATCAAAAGAAAATCTAACCCAGAAACAAGCAAGATGATTAGTGGGATGAGAACATATGAGACCCAAGGACAGAGGTGTGGAAACAGGGTGTTTGGACTAAGAAGGATACTTTCATAAGAGGATTACCATTAACAATCTTATCTAGGTTAAATTTTTAAATATTACCAAATAAATTTAAGGTTATGAAATTTTAAATTAAAGAAATCTATTCATTTCAGTAATGTAGTCTTTTCCCTTGTATGCTTCTATGTCTCTTGTTCATTTAAAAGGTTAAGAAAATACTAAAGGTATATACTACTAAATTGTTTTTACTTTCATAAAATCAATGAAATGCCTTGAGAAATATTTAAAGGGAATAAACACTGAACTTTTGCTTGAGATATTTAAGGTAGAAAATTTATGATCTTCAAATTGTAACTATGCAAGAAGCATACTAATTCTTTCAGGTAAATGTGATTTAAAACAGTGTACAATAATGACCAAAAGAAGCATTTCGTGTATAAGGCTATCACAAATCAACTCTACTCTTGTTAGGAAAGGCATCATCAAAGACTTTGTTAAAGTGTACATTAATTTAGATATAATCAGCTTTATTAACAGAAATGGCTGAAATCAGGTAATATCAATTTTAGTGATCATTTGTTCATTTGTCATTGTGACTCTGTTTAACTACTTTTAGGATGATTGGCTTAGGAGTCATGTAAAGGTCTTTCAAGGAGAATGTATCTTGAATGGCATAGAGCATGTGGGCCTTACAGGCTTCTGATTCCTGACTTGAGTCAGAATATAAATATGATATATTCTCATGCTACAGATTGCATCTTAAAAATTTTAAGCATTTTTATTTTTAAGTTTTTAAAATCTCATAAGCTTTAAGTACTATATGAAATCAGCAAAACAAGAATACCTCTATAATAGTACAATAGGACAGTACTTAACTCATAGAAATTACTCAGCAAATTTTGAATATTAATATAGAATATGTTATTACATAGTTGTTTTTTGATATTTATTTCAATGAATTTGAAGATAGGAAAAGTACAAACATTAAATTTAAGATCAGATTTTCACAGCATGTATAAATCAATCAGACACTTCAAGAAAAGAGGAGAGCAAACATCCATGAATAATAAATCATAAAGGAAACATTTCAGAGAATTATTTCAAAGAAACATATTCTTACATGTTTCTGAGTTCCTAGTGCTGTATGAACAAATTTCATGGATAAAAGAGTTAATTTCCAGGCTGGCAAGATAGCTCAGCAGACTGAGCACTTACTTAGGCAAGCTCAGGGACCGGGGTTCCATCCTCTACACCACGTGATGCACCAGTCCCTCCCCTAGGTGCTTGGAGCTGCTCACCAAGACGGGCATAGTGCTGCATACCTGTGATTCCGGTGCTAGGGAGGCTGAAAACAGGAAGACCACTATGAGCTCATACACTGAGCTGTGTAGTGAGACTCTGGAGCAAAACAGTTAATTTTGTATAAAATCTATGCAGAATGTTGGTTAAGAAGAAATATTTATCAAAAATGCAATCATTTAGAAACAACATTCAAATAAATGGCTCCAAATGATGGTAATAGTATAAAAAACTTAATTAGTACAAAATTATAATACATTTTATTTGTTTTCAAGAAAAATTTCAAAAAATTTTGCATACCCTAGCTTCACTCATAATCGTTTCTTTAATAATTTTATCAATGGAAGCTTTCCATGATTCTATTCCATATTTTAAATGAAATATAAAATGATAAAAAGCTTTTGTATTCATACAGCACCATGATATAAAGTTTCTATGTTTATATATAATACATTATAGTACATATGATATATTATATATTGTGTAAGATATAAAATGCAATGTTCATATCAGGCTAACCATAACAATTTCCTTAAACATCTATCATATTTATGGTGAAGATATTCAAACTACTTTTCCGTATGTTTTGAAATATACAGTACATTCTCACTATCTCTTCATACCCTTTTCTGCAGAACTGTAGCATAACTTTCTTCCACTAACTGTGACTTAGGCTCCATGGTAACTTTCTCATTCTTTCCTTCCTGTTATATTCCCCCAGCCTCTAATAAATACTTTCAGCTTCTTCTACGATAGCAGTCCTTTTAGATATCACACATATTATGCTTTGGGTGAGTATTGATTTTGAATGATAAAATTATTTATTTATTTATTGTAATTTAATTTGCCTGAGATTTATAATCCTGTCTCAGCCTTCCTAAGTCGCTAAATTACTGATGCACAATTCTACTTTGAGCTTCTTTAATTCACATCATTGAGATAGTAAATATTCCTTTCTTTTCTTCCTTTTCTATATGATTTCCTTTTACAGCTACTGTCCTGCTCCTGGAAACTCTCCTGACATCATGTGTTCGATGCTTTCTTTGAATAGCACTGCAGAGCATTTGCTTGCTTGCTTCTGTTTCTTAATATTACAACCACAAACTATATTTTTGTCCATTTTATTTCTAATATTCTTACAATTTGAAGGTTTATTAATTGTATTTATTATTGGATCACTTGAAAATTTATGCAGTTAGTTAAATGCATTGAAGTTCCAGTGTTGTTTTGCTTCTTCAAAAATGTTATGGTTTAATAATTTTAAGAGAACATTCTGTGTCCTAAAAATTTTTTAATAAGAATAATGTGCTATTGCCAGATACAAAATTTTGGATATTTAGGGTTTAACAATGATTTTTAAAATCACTATACACACAATTCATTCATTATGGTAAAATATGCAGCTCTCTCCTTGTCTTCTAAATTTGATATTGAATTTCATGTCATGTGAACTTGTAATCTATTTTTATTAAAATAATATGCAAATGCCCATCTGCTTTCTTCCATTAGAGATTTAATTGTAAGACAAATTATTTGTATTCAATTTGAAAATCTATAGCGGGCAATTTGATTCTCTATTATCTTCAAAAGTGAAATTTAAAATATGATAACTTCCGTGGTACAGGCAATTCATAAATCCTTACAACATCATGCATTCTTACAACTTCAGTGTTAACATAGAAACAAAAATATCTGGGCTTTTCAATTCTTACGCACATATTTTTAAAATTTTATTTTATTGTTGTGGATGTGAGAGTACATGAAGTCTACATTCATCTTTGGTAGGAGATAAACATAGTTAACATATCTTGATTCTATATATTCCTCTCCCTTCTCACCCATTTCCTACTCTAGACTCCCATTCTAATTATTATCATTACTGTCATCATTATTACTCATTGATGTTAGATGTATACAATCTTAACATTCATTGTATCTGGCATATTCATGTCCCTTTGCCCTTGCCCCTTCCTCATCCTGACTCTCTTGGACCCTAGCCATTGGCAAAATGCTACCTTGATTCCTTTTATCATTCTCATTTGCCTTTTTTTTTCTTTCTTTTTTTTTTTTTTTTTTTTTTTTTTTTTTTTTTTTTTTTTTTTTTTTTTTTTTTTTTTTTTTTTTTTTTTTTTTTTTTTTTTTTTTTTTTTTTTTGTATTCTATAGTCCTTAAATGAGAGAAACCACTGAAACTTGTAAACTTTTGTCTGATTTATTTTATTTAATATTTTGCATTTCAGGGGCATCAATTCTCTTTAAAATGTGTCAAATTCATTCTTCTTTAGAGCTTTGTACTACTCTATTTGTTTATTTTTATTTTTTAAAGAATATGAAATAGCAAGAAAAAAAAACAGCACTGGAAACCAACAAAATTTTACTAAACAAATAGGAATTTATCAGTGGAGCGGTATTGCATAATGTAAACTTAAAATTAATTGTTTTTCAAAAATATTTTTATTGAGAAACAAATAGAAATGAGACAGTTTCAAAACTGATTAGTAAGACAATTTCAATAATTAATACCTTGCATATTGTTGTCTTCTTAGTGGTCATTCATAGTACAAGATGCAGACATGATATCCTGTCCACAAACACCATTAGTACAAATCTTTCTATTCCTTGAATTAAGGGAAAGTAGCTGTATATCTTTCCTAGCTATTTTGAATATACAGATACAATGAAGATTATGAAACCATAGAGGAAAGTGATTGATGATGTAGAGTGTGCCTAAGGAGAGTCACATGCAGAGAAAATATTCCTCAGGCTTTCCCAGAGAGCAAAGTGGTCCAGCAATGGCCGTGACTCATCACATGGCTGACACTCAGAAAGGATGTGTAAACTGCGGTACAGGGTTTCAGGATAAATCCAGAGGGCATCTGACTGACCTTGGTAGATACAAAAGTTACATTTCTTGTTATATAGTTCTTGCTTTATCTTGGTCTTACCCATTCAGCAGAAAAGTATAAAAATGAAGTATAAAAAGTAAACCCATATTAATATGTTGAGCTATAAAGGGCTCAAGTCAACAGCTTCTGATGACCATTTTGTATCTCTATGTTCCAAATACTTAGGAATAGATATACAGCTACTTTCTCTTAATTCAGTGAATAGAAAGATTTGTTGCAATACTGCTTGTGGACAGGATATCATGTCTGCATCTTGTACGATGAATAACCATTAAGACAATAATATGCAATATATTAATTATTGAAACTGTCTTACTGATTGGTTTTGAAGCTGTCTTATTGCTATTTGTTTCTCAATAAAACATTTGGTTAATTTCTTGACTTAATTATTACAAATTATGCTGCTATAAATATGTACATGCACGAGCACTATAATATGATGTCTTTAGCTGTTGAAGAAGATAACTTGAAGGGTAACAGCTAGGTCACATGGAATTTCTGTTTTTAGTTCTTTGAGAAAACTCCCTACTGATTTCCCTACTAGTAGCACTTGTTTAAGTTCACAACAATCAGAAGAGCTTATTTTTTTCCCAAAAGCCACACCCACATTTGTTATCATTTGATATTTAGATGATAGCCAATCTTCTGATTTAAAAGCAAATCTTGGTGGTTTTAATTTGGATTTTTCTCACATCAAGAGTTGTTGAATATTTTTCCATGTTAGTTGGCCATTTGTACATCTCCTGAAAAGTGTCTATTTCATGTCCTCATTTTCTTTGGCAGGGCCTTTAATTTGAATACAAAAAAGTTACAAAGAAAACTCTTTGTATTCTAGATACTAGTTGTTGGTTTGAAGAACAGCTGGTTTCCCATTCTGTGGGCTGACTCTTCACTCTGTTGACATCTTGATTTGAGTGCAGAAGGTTTTGATTTTTATATAATGCCATTTGTTGATTCTTACTATTAGAATTCATGCAATTGACACTCTGTTAAGAAAGGACTTGCTTGAGTTTTACCTACTGTATCTCCCAGTAAGGTTAAATGTTACTGTGTTTAGATCATTGAACCATTTTAATTTTAGTGTAGTACACAGTGAGAAAAATGTGAGAAAAATGGATCCAAGTGAACTCTATGACACATGAGTAGCTACTTTCCCCACCACAATATATTAAAGAGGCTACCTTTCGTACAATGCATGCTTTCAGTCTCATCTTCAAACATCAAGTAGTTACAATGTGCCTGA
Source organism: Ctenomys sociabilis (assembly GCA_004027165.1). NCBI lineage: Eukaryota > Metazoa > Chordata > Mammalia > Rodentia > Ctenomyidae > Ctenomys > Ctenomys sociabilis. The sequence goes on along the minus strand of PVKA01024395.1, from coordinate 26,996 downwards.
GTTGTTAGTCAATATGGTAGGGTTTCGTTTATTTACCTATATATAATTTTATGCCATACCTAGAGATTTTTCTAATTATAGCTTTGTAATATAATGTAATGGCAGGTATTACAATGCCCCCTACTTCATTCTTCTTGCCTGAGATTATTTTTGCCCCTTAATTGCCTTTTTATTCCATCTGAAATTTATGATTGTTTTTCCTAGCATTCTGTGGGGTAGTATGGGTATTTTTATTGGCATTATGTCAAACGTGTATATCAGGACTTATTTTTATTTTTTATTTATTTGGTAGAGGGTCTCACTATGCAGTTTGGACTCCTGTTTTCAACACTGGATTATAGGTGTGTACCACTCTGCCCAGACTCTGTGGCATTCAGTGTTCCCAGGGACCCAGAGAGGCAGGTGGTGCTGGGAGTGAACACCCAGTCCCTTCACTTAGTCCTGTGAGCTATCTCACCAGCCCTTATATCAATATTTAAAGTATGGGCATTTTGACAGCACTGATTCTATCTATCCAGGAACATGAGATATATTTAATTTCCTGATGTTCTCCTAAGGTTCCTATTTCATAGTTATAGGTAGACCTTGCACTTCCTTTTTTAGGTTAATTCCTAAGTATTGTGAGTTTAGTTGGTAATTCCTAAGTATTATTTAATTCTTTTGTAATTTCTGGATATTTAATTTTCACAATGCTATTGCAAATGTATTGTTTTAGTAATTATTTCTCAATGATATTGTGATCCTAGTTGTTCTCATTTAAAAATTTTTCATTTTTATACTGATATTTTTGTCTTGTTGTATTATTGTAGCTGGTTATTAATTCTGAGTCTTTTGGTGGCACTTGGGTCTTCTATGTAGAGGAACTCAGCAAATAATGATATTTTGAGTTTCTCTCTTCCTACACAATCTCTTTCTTTATCATGTTTTATTGTTCTGGTTAACATTTCTTTTGTTGTGTTGAACGTGTGTGCTGAGAGTGAACATCCACGAATTCTTTTTCATTTTTGAGGGACACTTTTAGTTTCTCACCATCCAATATGATGTGCTTTGGAAATATATAAATATATTGCATTACTTATAAAAAATAAGCTGTTGTTGATTTGTCATAAATGGCTTTTAGTACATTCAGGTAAGATTCTTCCAATATCTACTTCCTTCAAGGCTCAATCAAGAATGCTTTTTAAATGTTATCAAAGCTTTTTCTTCATCTAATTAATTATATGATCTTGAGGTTGAAGCAGTGTATTCAGTTTATGGATTTATGTACCTTGAACCATCCTTTCAAACCTGACATCAGATCTATATGACCAGGGTATATGATTCTTTTGATGATATATAGCATTCTACTTGTCAATATCTTGTTGAGAGTTATTTTACCTATGTAAAACATGGAGATTCTTCCATAAATTTTATTTTTAAATGGGTCTTTGATTTGGAGATCACAGTAATCCTGGCTTACAGAAATCCTCTTCCCTTTTTAATTCATTGAAGAGTTTGAGGAATATTGCTTTGTATTGTCCTTAAAGGTTTTGCAGAATTCAGCAGTGAATCCATCAGCTACTTACTGAGTTTTTCCCAGTAGTCAGTTTTTTTATTATGTCAGTTCTGTTGGTTGTTTTTTAATCACACAATTTTTATGTCTTCTTGGTTTCGTTTTGTAATTTGTATAAGTCTAGGAATGTTTTGTTCTTAGGATTTCCAATTTTTGTGCTACAATTTCTCATAGAAGATACTATCCTTTGAATTTTGATTTTGTTTATTGTGATTTTGCTTTTTTCCATTTCTAATTTCATTGATGTGAATCACCTCTTTCTTTAAGTAAATTTGGGTAAGGCCTTATTTTGTTTCCTTTTATAAAGAACAAGCTGTTCCATTGCTCAATTCATTGTGTTATTCATTAAGTTTCATTTCTTTAATTTTTGATGTTTATGAGTCCTTCTTTAAAGTCATTTTGGGTTTTGATTACTGTTTATCAGGTATTACATACTTCATCATTGGGATATTTGTTTGAGATCACTCTATTGTTTTAAGATGAGTATTGATTACAATAATTTTTCCTTTTGAGAATGCACTCATTGTGTCTCTTAAGTTTTGGTATGTTGAACATGAGAGAAAATAATCTTATTATTACCAGAAGAGAGTGAGTAGAAAAGGCAGGCTTGGGCAATAAGAGCAAAGCAAGAGGCATTACAATACCTGACTGCAACTTATACTACAAGGGCCAGCAAGAGAGCTCAGTGGGCTAAGCATTTACTGGGCAAGTGCAGGGTCTAGGGTTCAATCCCTGGTCCCGCATGCTGCACTGGCCCTGTCCCCAGGGTGCACAGAGCCAAGGACTGAGTCTGAGAATGGTGGCACATGCCTATAATCTCAGTGCTAGGGAGGCTGGCAAACAGGAGGATTACTAGGAGGCTGAGCCACAGAATGAGACCAGGTACCAAATACATAAAATGAAAAAAAAAAACAAAAACAAAAAAACATATACTACAAAGTTCTAGTGATAGAAATGGCACAGTAATCCCTTAAAGAAGTTCTTGGTTTTTTGAAGTACCATAAGTGAAATGGTATAAGAAAAACTGAATGCCTGAAATTGTTCAAAACTATAGAAGGCAAAAAAGGGGAAGTATGAGAAAAAAAGGAGGGACAAATATATAAACAGTTCAGAATGACATATATATATATATATTTATATATAATAACACCTTAAATTAAAATATAAAATGTTAGCATGCTCTAAGAAGAACTGTAGATTATCTGTGAGAAAGCCTTTCAAAACGCACTCTTTGATTATGAAAAGTAAGGAAGGTGGAAAGTTGTATTACAATTCAAACCTTGGATTGGAACTTAGTTGGCAAGTGTTCCTCAAGACAAGTGAACATTCACAAGGAATTCTAATTTGATAAGTGAGTTAATTTTTCAGAGCAAGTAGCATGTCACACCCAACGTCATGTGACCATAACTGGTTCTTTTCTGACTTTCTCATGCTATGTGATTCACAAGGGATTTTTAATACAAGTAGAGCAAATTATTCTCACAAACCCAGGCTCCATTTGTGTGTATTTGATTGTTGCAGGGTCCCACTACAGCTGGGACTCACGGTGATGAACCTGCTTTTAGCCTCCCCAGCACTGGGATTACAGGTGTGAGCCGCTATGCTCAGCCTTCCCTGGGAACAGGGCTGGCATGGCATGTGGTGCCGGCGAATGAACTTTGGTCTCTGTGCTTGCCTAAGCTTGCCTAAGCAGGCACTTTACTCCACTGAGCTATCTCGCCAGCCTCATCCAGGCTTACTGTAAGGAGGAGTGAATGTAGTGAGTTCATGTAAACTACAGCAAGGAAACCTCTTGGGCATAAAGAGAAACAAATTTTGATGATAAAGGCATTCATCCTCCAAGAAAGCAGCAATATACAGAGTGTGTGCATGTAAATTAGGGCTCCAGAGTATCAGACTATGAAAGGCAGAAACGATGGCAATGCAGAGAGGAACGAAGACTCAGCTGTTCTCTGGAGGATTTGACACCTCTTACCAGTATGGACAGTTACTAAATTGGAAAACAAGTAAGGATAGAGTGAAGTTCAAATTCATCATGATCATCAGTTTGTTGAAGTAAACATTACACAGATATGAATTTGGTGCAGTTTCATAATCCTCAATTAACTGAAACTAATTTATATCTGTGCAATGCTGACGTTATTCCAAAGTAGCAGAGCACACACTGTGATGTGTCGCACCTAAAATATCATAGAGATATCACATTCTGTACAGCAACGCTCCTTAACAATTCTTTTTTTGTAATTTCTTTTTTTTTTTAGCAAGGGTCTACAGCGTGCTCAGGATCTCACTACTAGATTGGACTTGTAGTGATCTGCCTGTTTACAACCTCCCAAAATCTGGGATTACAGGTGTGCACCACAATACTCCATCTCAATTGCCATTTTACTCCACCCTGGGGGCAGAGCAGGCACAGCAGGCCTCTGCACCTGCTTACAGTGCTTTAATCTGCTCAGTTATTTGTTCGGCCTCTCCTCTCTAACTAATTTAAAACATAAAAATCTTACAAAATGTGATCTTGGCTGGATGAAATCACATAATAAAAATTTAACAGAGAAAACAGCTAGAAAATCCAAGAATACTTGGAGATTTAACCACACAAGTCTAAATGATAAATGACTCTGGAAAGTGTCAATTTGAAACTATGATAAATTAAAATAATATAGAATTACAACTTATTGAAATTGCTCAGAGTCAGAAAAAACAGCTATTAAAATCTGAAATAATATTTATCTATGTGAAGAAAGGACAAATACTTAAAGTCAGTAATGTAAGATTCTGTGTTGGGTACTTAGTGAAAGAAAGGCAAATTGAATTTGAAATAATCAGAACAAAAGAAAAACATAACAGAAGGCTAATATCAATGAAATTGAAAATGAGAAATTAATGGAGTAAAAACACAGTTCTTTGAAAAGATCAATAAAATTGATAAAATTGTAGCTAGATTAATTTTAAAAGAAAGCAATTTTTAATATTAGAAATATAAAATGAATGGCCATTAAAATATTATAAATAATTATGTATCTCCAAATATAAAGGGCTAAATGAAATATGCTAAATTTATTATAGATACAACTGTCCAAACTCATAAATAAATGTAATCTTAATTAAGTCTTACCCTATTTAAGAATTTGAATCAATATACAATAAGTCTTACATCAGAAACTATCAGGTCCCAGCAGGCTTACTACTGAGTTCTGAAAGACAATTGTAGAAGAAATAATTCCACTTTTTACAGTCTTTTCCAGAAAATAGAAAATCATGGCTTTGTTTTAAGATGTAGTGACCGTCTTTGTTCTGATTATTTTATATTTGGAGTTCACTTGTTTTCCAGTACATAAAAATGTCTTTGGAATAATTTTATTTCAATTTCAATTCTACCTTAATCTCCAAGTCAAATAAATGTAATAAAGAAAGCAAAAGAATAGCCAATATCTCTCATTAACAGAAATACAATTTTTTTTCAATAAAAACTCAGTAGATTAAACATAGCTGTACTAAAATGAATGATTCACAAAACTAAGATTTATATCATATTTTCAAATCTGGAACAGCACTTAAAAATCAAGATGACATAAATAGAACAATTAAAAAATTAACCATACATTTACAACAAAACCTTTTAGTATATTAGATTGAAAGCGATTTTCTTTCTCAGTATGATAAAGATCATCTAAACAAACATGAACAATATGCAAAATAATAAGAAAAACTAGAGGTAGATGGCATTGTAGATAAGTGAGATTATTTAGAAAAGTGACTTACATTAAACTTTTCTGTAAACCTTTGCAAAGCTCAGAAAATAAAGTCTATCACTTAAATTTTAAGTCATTGTTGCCTGACTTAACATACTGAACTACATTAAAGTATTTTCTTTAGAAGACACATTGTATTACACACAAATTATATCCCAATATGTCTATTAGAAGGATGGGTGGGATGGAAAGAGAAAAGGGTGAAAGGAGGAAGGAAAGAATAGGTTTATGCACATATATTGCTTTTTGCCTCAGATATGAGGTGGAACCTAATTGCTTTCATAAGAATAGGCATTTTTCCTTTATATATTTCTACCATAAATTTAATTTTTAACCAAAATACTGAATAAGCATATTTGAATATTTTAATACATTTGTAACCTGAATTAAACTTCAGTAACATAAATTGTGATCAATCCTGTTTCACACATGTAAATATAAACAGATGCTTTGCACAAATTTAAATGCGTAAGTTTGAGTATGTTGCTGTATCTGTTTTGCATGAAAGAATATCTATATAATTTAATAGAATTTTTTGATGTTTTTCTTAAATCTATTACTACAATAGCGCATTGTTGTAAACTCTTTTGAAAATGTTTTCACATAGGATATAATAACTTGTATTTGTTAGGTAGAAAAACAAATCTGAAGAGGTGTTCACTTACTAATTTCCAACACTGCAAAATACATTACTTTATGAGAGAAAAGAGTGTTGGTATAATAAAATTAATAATTTTGAAGTGACATTATCTGGAATTATTCCATATTCTACTAAAACCCTTATAAAACAATAATCTTAATGTTAATATTAATAAATCCTTACAAATTAGAGAAGGAAGGTGAAGGCAGAGGAGATAGAGTGAGAAAATATTTTAAAAAATTAGATGTCAGAGTGAGGCAGTTGCTAACAGATACTACAGAAAAGAAGCAAAGCCGGGCGTGGTGGCACACGCCTGTAATCCCAGCACTTGGGAGGCTGAGGCAGGAGGATTGTTGTAAGTTCGAGACCAGCCTGAGCTACAAAGTGAGCTTAAGGACAGCCTGAACTGCATAGTGAGACCCTGTCTCAAAAAGACAAAAAAAAAAAAAAAAGAAGCAATAAGCCAGGACAGAGATGGGATGTTTAGCTAAAGAAGCTAGAAAAGAAGAAATAGATTATTTTCTAGAATGTCCAGGACAAATGCATTTCTGACAATATCTTGAATTTAGCTCAGTGGGACCCATGTTGACTTCTACTTTGCTCCCAAATTAAAAGTAATAAATCTGTGTTGTTTCAATTCAGTTTAACTTTGAAAAAGTTTTGTAGCAGTGTTAAGAAACTTAAACTATATGTTTGGTTTGACATGGAAACTTATAATGAAGGTTAATTAACTTGAGCATTGTGCACTAAAAGTTCTTTTTTTAATTTTTTCATATATTTGTTACAGTGTCTCACTACACAGCTCAGAAGCATAGCGATCCTCCTGTTTTCAGCCTCCCAAGTGCTGGGATTCCCATGTCCAGTCTTGGTGGCCAGCTTAGGGCATGCAAGGATGGAGCTGGCTTGGCCTGTGGTGCCAGGAATTGATTCCCTGCCCCTGCACTTTCCTAAGCAGGCTCTTAGTCAGCTGAGCTCTCTTGCTGGCCCAGTTCCTTTCCTTGATAAACAATTATATTTTCAGATTAGGAACATTTTATGTCTGAGCACTTCTACTTGCATTTCATGAAGCCACTTGAAAACGTGTTTCACCTTTCCCTTGATTTCCAGTATAGTAATTTTCCTCACACTACCCTTTTATAAAAATGCTTTCCTTTGTGGTCACCAACTACACCAGAAGCTAAATAATTAAGTCAAATTCTTGTAAAGGAATATGCTGTTAGAGATATTAAAAATAAGTACGTAAAATTTTTAGATGGTCAATAATATGCTATTGGGGCTGGGGAGATGGCTCAGTGGAATAATCACTTCCGTGGCAAGCACAAGAGCCTGAGTTTAATCCCTGATTCTGTCAAAACAAAAAAAAGAAAAGAAAAATGAAATCTATGAGGAAAAATAAACAGAGGACAATGGCTGAACTCGGTAAGAGTTGGTAAGAGTAATCAAAGCATTTGTTTTAATAGAAATTAAATTTAATGGATTATAATTAATATGCCAATAGCAAATTAAAATATGGATTGATTGATTTATTAAAGAGCAGTAATATATAACACTTATTAAAGTAAGAATTGGGGTCAGGGAGATGGCTCAGTGGAATAAGCACTTTCCTGGAAAGCGCAAGGGCCTGAGTTCAATCCGTGGTTCTACCAATAAAATAAAATAAAAAATAAATAAATAAAACAAATAAATAATAATATGCTATCAATGTAACTTGTTTCAGCGACAACAGTAGAGTAAAATGTGACTTCTAAATGTTTTCAAATTCACTTTTAAAATTAGCCCTTGATATGTAAAATTGCAACTTGATTTCTCTATAATAAAATTCAATTTAGTTAATAATTTCTCATTTGCATTGAAAGGAGTAAAAACAACATAAATTTAGTGACTGAAGGTCACCATCAGTCAATTGAAGATATACGCTGAGACAATTCCTCGTCTATCCTTGCCACTCATACGCTTCTGCTACCCCCTCACCACGTGTCACCCTCCCTGGGTAGGCAGCAGAATTGAAATTGTGATCAGTTAATCTCACCTTTTAGAAATCTCGATTCCAGTTTTGGTTGTGCAGCCTGTAGCACTTGTTGGAACCTGTCCGTGTACATCGTGTCCATCTGACAGGAATAGTGGTTTATGTTCTGCTGTTAGTTTTTCTGGTGCTCCCTGGGGAAGGCTACATTCATCTCCCTAGATCTTGGTATGCCTCTAAGACGTGGTAGTGCGGAGCTCCTGCTGGACGCAAAGGCACGCATCCTTACGCAGACATGCTGCCGTCACTGTGTCTGCCTGGTGAGTCTGTGGGGTGCTCTGGCTTACTGAAGGACACTCTCGTTTTCCTCCTGCAGCTTCCCTCTAATGAAACCAATTATTATTTTTTTTTTAATTTTTTTGTGGTCTATCTCAATACAATTCTTGATTTTAATACTTAAACAGAGACTTGAAATTAAAAGAGCAAAAGAAAAATAACAATTCTTTCAATCAAATGATTTTTAGGACTTAATTAATTATTGAACAAAAATAAATTTAAAACCCAACACTGCTCTGCTCCCTAGAATGAGCAATTCAGTTAGTGGAGTTATGGATCAATTACCCAGCAGTTAATACTTCAAGACCAGTGTCCCAACAGAAATGGAATGAATGAATGGTGATAGATGTATTTCTTTAGAGGAGATCATAAATAGTTTGCTTTGATGTAATCTCAGTATAACTTTGGAATATATGGAAATACACGAACTTCTACTTTAGATACGTTCTGTGAAGGTGAAGAGTGTTGGTTTCAGAGGCGGTGCTCCTGAGCTGGGCTGGTCAACCTGTTAGTCACGTGAACCTGTGCCAAAAGGTTTCTTTCTAAAATTCAGGCGCTTTATAGAATGATAGTTCTAATATTGCTATTAGTGTAACATAATTTATGTATGTATTTAAGATTATTAAGATACCTATTAAGAACTGTTATTAATAGTAATGTTGAAATCAAGTCACTGTAAAATTATCAGTGTGTGTATAACTATAACAGTTGAACTTGACGATGTACTATTAGTGACATTTTTACTAATTTTGAAGATTGTTTTCCTATCATCTACTCACTTTGCTCTCAAACAATTCTAGATGAAAGAAAACTATTTGTAAAAGCTAATGACAATTTACTGTGACCTACACAGAGCAATACAAAACTAATTTCTGCCCATTGAGAGTTATATATTCAAGAACAAAAATGAACCAGTGTTTTTTCAACATTCTTATTTGAATGGAAATAGAAAACTAGTCAGCCAAGTACAAAATTATTCTTTATCTCTATAATTATTAAAGTTTCTTGACTAATTAGTTGTAAAAGTTTAAGGCTATCTTATATTTTAAAGCATTCTAAAGCAAAAGGTATTTTTATAAAAATTTTAATTCTCAACAAAATAAATCAAAATGAGTGATGCAATTTTTCAATAGTGTCAGACATACTTTAGAATAAAAAAAAACATTTCATGACTCATCTTTTGAATATTTTCAGCAGTAAATATTTTTCACTCATTCTCCAATAAAAAAAAAATGTTTATGTGCCAGAATACATTAAGGGAGGAGAGAGACAGAGTCTCACTCTGTCTGCACAAGACATCTGCCTTGTGCACCCATGAAGCAAACCCACAGTCAGCAGGCTCACTTTTCTGCCTCTGTGCCCTCTTCTGCTTTGCTGTTTCTGTTCCTGTGCTCACCTGACTTTTCACTCATGGAATCTATTAATTATGTGAATAGTGACTGTTATCTGCAATGCATCATTGCTTTCAGTAGAAGTCCCATTTTGGTTAGGCTATCTCAAATTCCTGACTAGTTTTTCACTAAATAAAGAAAGTAATCAGCCCCTACTGTAGAAAATTCCTTAAAACAAACTCCATATCTGTAATGATTTTATGTTTTCTCAGCATTCTCGTGTTTCCTCTGAGAGAGCAACTTGAGCCAACCACAGTCATGTAAGAAATGGCTGAACAGAAGAGAAGAAAGGGCTGCTTATCCAGAGGTCAGGTACTGAGTGAGGTTCCCACCACTAATAAATACTCCATCCAGTTTATGCATTCAGGAATAAATGTAATAACCACTCAGTGAACACTGACTGGGTTTATGGATCCTTTAGGCCCATTGTGAGTTGGGATTAAGCCATGGCCACTTCATCCTTCAATGTCATGGTTCCAAATTCAAAAAAGAAAGTGATGGGATATCAGGACTCCTGTATCAGAGACAAAGAGCTTCATTTTGCAGCCCTTAATATTTGGCTCCATCTCCTTCCTTATGAATTTATATTTGTCTCTGGCCAACAGTACCTGTGTTTAGAAAATATTTGAAACAATTATTGAAGATGGTTGGGGTGACACTGAAGGATACTTCCTGAAAACTCTCCTGCATTCTATGTAGTTTGAGGGCTCTGGGTGTGTGAACTCAATTAAACCTAGCATATTTAAAGTAATATGACTTCATTTCAAGCTGATGCTTACATCAATTCAAATGTAAGATTGGTTTTTAACTTAGGCTATGCAAGTAATTCCTTTTCAGGCACCCTGTCTACTTGTACCTAGAAATACTATGTCTTTCTGTGCATCAAGGAAGATATTAATTAGCTTCTAGACCTTGCTACACCTTAGGAAAATCATTTGATTAGCTCCTATTAATTAAGTGCTTCCACCTAGTTTCTGTCTTTCTTATGTTTTACTGATACCATTGAAAACAGATAGTTCTTGGACAGCATTGTGTATCTGCCCCATTTTACAGAGGCTAAAGGTAGCTACTAGATCTTATCAACATTTTTGTTCCCATCACTGGTGTATTTCTATTCTTTCTTTTCTTTTTTAGGTTTTTCTTTTTCTTTTTTTTTTTTTTTTTTGGTACAGGGTCTCACTATGCAGCCCACGTTCACAGTGATCCTGCTGCTTTCTGCCTCCCTAGGGCTGGAATTACAGGCTCTTGCCACCATGCCCACACTCCATCACCTGCTCAGCGCACCCAAAGGCAGGGCTGGCATGGCATGCAGATGTATTTCTATTCTTAAACAATCACACAATTTGTCAAGATTTTCAGAACCCAAAAGCTCTCTACTAACATTCATAATATTTGTGTATAATGGAATAATATAAATGAAATGGGTATTTAAAGGACTACAGCAAAGGACAGAGGAAAAAATTTAAAAGACATATTATTAAATGAAACATTAAAATATCAAATCCTATGTGACTAGAATTTGAGCACATCAATTCAGACACTAAAATAGACTCTGATAATTATGATACGCAAACAAGAAAAACCTTGTATGCCAAAGAATTCAAATTGTATATGAGAGGTGTCAGAAAATGAAAACTAGAGATTAAATCATATGTCGATAAAATCAAATTGAAAGAAATATTACACAAATCTAATTGAAGGAAAATTTGGGTGTTTATATGAAAGGAATCTAGAGATAATGTTGGTGACCAAGGAGAATGAAAATGTGGTACACCTAAGGTAGGAAAACAGTAAGGAGATGTTAAGCCTTCAAGTTATAGTGAATTGCAAGATAATTCTTAATATATAGATTTTGATTTGTTCACTTTTAGAAATTTGAAGGTTTTACCTTTATCATAATCTTGAGTAGTCTTTCTGTTGTAGGCAGCGGAGTTAGATAGAAATATTCTAGGCAGTCAGACAGAGCCAGGCCTTCAAAGAGACAAGATGGCAGACAAGGTGACTTTGCAACTTATAAGAGACAGACACTCCCTATGGGCCATACCTCAAGATCAAGACAAAAGAGGAAACACAGCTACATACTTTTTCCCTAGGGATGGGCATCAATGATATTCTAAATAGGTATCAATCACCTTGAAAGAGCTCTATTGAGTCACTAGCCCAACCCCCAACAAGAAGAGATCCTGTCCTATATTCACATCTGCTTGCTACACAACTTGCTTCCCCATTTGATACTGGATTTAATCAATTTTACCTAAACAATGGTGCTTGTAGTTTCGTTGGTTAACCATAGTTTTGTCCCACCACTTGTCCACCTGAGTTCCCATGTTTTCACTACCTTAGACCTGCCTCACCACATGATTTTCTTCCATAAAAGTCCCTGGAAGAGACAGCTTTTGGGGGACCACCCTCGCATCCTTCTCTTGGACAGGAACTTTCTTTCCCTCAATAAATCTATTCTGCTCATAACCTCTGTTTGTTCCTAAAATTTATTCTTTGGTCTTAGAGAACATCAACTTGTACAGGTCAGGTCCAGAGATTGTTTTTCCTATGTCATTTGGAGGTTCCCTATATCATTTAAAGGTCACCCACATGAGATCAGTTTTTCTCCCTGTATCATTTCTGTTCTTCAGAGTTTAATTTCATTATATTTAAATTATCATTTTATGCTGAAAGTTATGATATGTGTGTGAGTGGAGTTTCCAGATGTTTGCTCTTATGTAAACCCGTTATGCAATAACCATGAATATTTCTTTATGTGCACAGAAAATGTAAGTTGTGTTTGGTAAATTCTTAGTATTTTGAGTAACTAACAGAAAACTAATGGAGTCCATATCTTATACAGATAATGTTGTAGGCAGCTGAGTTTGATAGAAATATTCTAGGCAGTCAGACAGGGCCAGGGCCCAAGGAGACAAGATGACAGACAAGGTGACTTTGCAGCTTGGAAGAGACACTCCCTATGGGCCATACCTCAAGATCAAGACAAAAGAGGAAACAGAGCTACAGCCTTCCCTAGGGATGGGCATCAGAGATTGATATTCTAGATAGGTATCAATCACTTTGAAAGAGCATAAATGAGTCACTAGCCCAACCCCCAACAGGAAGAGACCCTGTCCCATATTCATGTGACTCGCTTCCCTATTTGTTCCTGAACTTAATTTTACCTGAGCAATGGTGCTTGGTGCTTGTAATCTCATTGGTTAGCAATGGTTTTGTCCCACCTGTTGTCCACCTAAGCAAGTTCCCTTGTCTTTACCACCTTAGACCTGCTTCACCACATGGTTTTTCTGTATAAAAGTCCCTGGAAGAGACAGCTTCTAGGGGACCACCCACTCGGGACCCCCCTTCCCATCCCTCTCTTGGACAAGAGCTTTCTTTCTCTCAATAAATCTATTCTGCTCATAACCTCCATTTGTTCCTCAAATTCATTCTTCCATTTTAGAGAACATGAATCCTACAGGTCAGGTCCAGAAACCATTTTTTGTATATCATTTGGAGGTTCAGCTTATCATTTGGAGGTCACCCACCTAAGATCAGTTTTTCTCCCTGCATCAATAACATTCGAATACCAGAAATTTGGGCAGTGACAGTATTGGATGTACAAAGTATGCTATGATAGAGTTAGATAATTTCTCATTGTATGTTGAAATGAACTGTGATGATAGAGAAAAAATGGTTAAGTGTAGCTAAATCTTAGCAAAGAGATTAATTTTTTGTGAAGAAAAGATAAGTGCTGTCATTTCCTTAAAGGAATTTGATTATATGCTTATTCGAGAAACCTTTTAATAGTTCCTCTGAGCATGGCAAAGAAATTTCTTAATTATTAATCTGACAGTGATAACGAGAAGATCACAGTTCAGAAGGCAGACTTAGGATGTGTGGAACCAGTGGAGACGTCTGTACCACGAGCCCTGGGAGTGATACTGTCATTCAGCTGTGCTCTTGAGAGCATGTTAATTGTAAAGCACAAATAAGTGTGCATGTTTCTGAATGCTCTGTACCTGTTTAGGTTGCATTCATGACAAATGATTTTATATTAATAATCATCAGAGAATTCAACAACACTGAGTTTTGTAAAAGTAACCTTGAATTTATCTATGTTTAACTTGCTTTCAAAACATCTTTCCTTCTTGCAATTGTAAAAAGAGTGAAATAATTTGACAGCTTTACCAATGACTAGTTTTCTTGTGTCATACAGCCAGATATAAATAAAACTGTACTTTCTACCCTGTAGCAATATTCTGAGGATTAATATAACTTGAAAATAGTGTTCATTCTTTTAAAGGAAACGTCCTCCAAAATATGCAAAAGACTCTTAAATTCAGAAACAATAATAATAATCCAAATTTTATAGATGTCATCCAGGAAGGGTGATGCTTCACATTATCACTCTTGGATTTGTAACTGTTTTGTTAGTATAGATTAATAATGGTGGAATTTTTATATAAATTGATTAAAACTTAGAGTTGCAATGATGTGATCTATGATGTATTTTATTAATTGGATTTAATTATAAAACTTTAAGCCTCCTAACTAAAGCGTACTTTCTTAGTACTGATTTAAATTCATTTAGTGGTTAATGTGACAAAACAGTCAAATGATGTAGTTTTCAAAAACTACATGAAGCATGAAACAAAATATAATGGTTATTATAAATTTAATTAAACTCAGTTCCTGCTAAATATCAGGTATATTGCATAGGGATGTCATAACTTTATTGGAGTTAACAGCAGCATTTCTTTATTGGAAAAATCCTATAATTAAGAAATTGCGATTGTTTTAATGAATCATGAAAATCATCCAATTAAGTATTTTAAAACTATATATATTATGTTACTATATTAATCACTTAGTTTCCATTACTTCTAGACTGAAATATCAAAAAATAACATAAATATTATGTTCAAATCTATGATTAAGTCTTCATAGATAATTGCCATTTAGACATGCCTAAAATCATTTTTATTATTTAACTCCTTGGTGTATTCTACCTTTGATCACAGATAAACTTACGTCACAGGGCTATTCCAAGCAGTATATACAATATCTTTCTGTAAAAGTTATTTTTGTGTTCAGAATTTTGATGGTACTCCAAAGGTTAATCAAATATTTGGTTTTATTTTTTGCTTTAAAAAAATCTTTTAAAAGGTGTGATTAAAAAATGTAAAGAAACTATATTCAATTTGAAAAGAAATATTATGACAGTAAAAGACATGGCACCATAAATCCTCCTTTGAAGAAGCTCTCCCACTTCAATTATTCCATCATTCCGAAGCTGTGTCTTTAGCTGTGGTAAAGTCATGGATGGCTCTGTCTGTTGAACAGATCAACAGTGTTTACTTCTTAGTGATCTTGCATTTGAGGAAGACCCAGAAATCGTGCTGTGTAAAGCTCAGCCAATAAGTTGAATGAAGCCACATGGTAATAATTTTGTGTGTCAGATATTTCCACACCAGCCGGGCGTGGTGGCGCATGCCTATAATCCCAGCACTCGGGAGGCTGAGGCAGGAGGATTGTTGTGAGTTCCAGACCAGCCTGAGCTACAAAGTGAGCTTAAGTCCAGCCTGAACTGCATAGTGAGACCCTGTCTCAAAAAGACAAAAAAAAAAAAAAAAAAAAAAAAAGATATTTCCACACCAGAATGCATATATGACCAAGAGCATTCTTACGGTGGAGGGTAAAAGCATTTGCCCATTTCCTAGGTTTTCTTCACAACTGTTTCTGAAACACAGTAGGAAACCCTTAAAGTATTTGGAGTTCACCACAGTGTTCCTGGGTACAAAGTCAGTTCATACAATTCGGTCAAATTCAAAACTGTTAGGTTTTTCAGTGGTGGTATAGCAGAGAAGCAGTAATAAAAGAGGAGAAAGTATTTTTAACTCCAAAGACACAGAGAGGATCAATGGCAGGGAGATGGAGGATGCTCCAACCTGAAACGGGAAGGCTGAAGCTTTATGAACTTTTCTTGGGGCAGAGTTTGGAAGAAAGTTTACTGACACACAAGGAACTGACAAGGGGCTCCCTTGTGTGTGTGGGAAGAAATCCAGGACTGGGGTGGGGAAGGAGGAGGATGTAGTCACTAGAAAGAGAAGCTGTTGGATCAGGGCCGTGATAATTTAGCAGTTTGTACCCAGCCAGAACCTATCAAAAACCATAATGATATAGGTGAAATGAAAATCCCAATCTGAAAGGTACCTAAGACAAGTTCACGTTTCCTAAAATTGAAGAATGAATTTTATGAATAAATGGAGGTTAAGAGCCGGGGGAAAGAAAACTTCTGTCCAGGAGAGGAATAGAAACCGGGCCCAAGCAGGGTGTCCCCAGGGAAGCTGTCTCTTCCAGGGACTATTACAGAGTAATACCGTGTAGTGAGGCTAGTCTAAAGTGGAGGACGTAAGAACTTGATCAAGTGGGCATGAGGTAGGACAGAACTATGGTCAACCAATGAGATTATAAGTACCATTGCTGAGATAAAATTGATTAAATCCAGTACCAAATGAGAAAGAGAGTCACATAGAAAGTGGGCATGAATACCAGACATGGTCCCTTCCTGCTGTGGGTTGGGTTAGTGACTCTTTAGGGCTCTTTCAAAGTGGCTGATATGTATTTAGAATATTAATTACTGATGCTAATCCCTAGGGAAATATGTGGTTGCATTTGTTTACTTTCTTCTTGAGGTGTGGCCCACAGCAGGTCTGTCTCTTCCAAAGTTGTAAAATCACCTTGTCTTCCAAACTGTCTCCTTGAGTACCTGGCCCTGTCTGACTGCCTATAATGTTTGTATCTAATTTAGCTGACTACAACAATAAGATAATGTTGAATCCTGATTACATTTTTTCACATTGATAACTGGATAATTTCCACTGAGACTTCTGTACCTTGGTCTCAGGTTCCTAACCACAGACCCTGATAGGTTTTTTCCACAGCACAGATAGGAAAGATAAAAAGAAGCCTTTATTAACTCCAAAGACATAGAGAGGATCAAGGGCAAATGGGTCAGATAGATCCTCTGGCCTGAGACAAAGAAAGCTGAGGTGTTTATAAACTTTTGTTAGGAATGGAGTCTGAGGGGGATGTTTACAAATATCTGAAAAACTGACTGATGTGTTTCTTGTGGCAGTGGGAAAGGTGGAAGGAAATTTCACCTTGGGCTGAGTTGGAGAAGAAGGGGAAGGTGGTCTCTTGGAAGATAAGCTATTGTTTTAAAGGCTTCAGCCATACTAGATAACCACCATAATAATTCATCAATTCACACTAGGACCAGAGCCTATCAGACCCAAATTTCATTTCCTATTACGACATTTCTTTAAAAAGCTGTTAAGAGCTGTTCCACATCATTTACTGAAGCTCTTTGCCTTTCTGATGAATAGCAGGGACTGGGCAGTGAGCACTCACCATATGATTTGATCAGATCTACTCTGAACTGGTGATTTCTTTCAGGGCTTTGTCTTCTTGCTTGTGTGATTTTCAAAGAATTATCTAACATAGTTGTTGTTTTTACCTATTTGTTGTAAAGTCTCTATTTTTATTTCTCAGTCTTCTTTCAATGAGAATTTCTCCTTTTGTTATTTTTCCAAACTTTGAATATGATATTTCTGAGTGTGGCTGATATTTTTGCACATTTTTTTCCATATTAAAAGAAAAAGGCAGCATAGAGTGGATCGCAGTTGAATATTTTCCTTCCCCATATTGGTCAGGTTAAAGAAAACCCCCATTATAGACTAGACTTTACTAAATAGATTTTCGTAAGAGGCTTGTAAAAGGGGACAGAACTATGAGCATAATTTAGAAATGGAGGATGTCCCTTTCTATGTGGTAGGAGGGAATTTTTATTTTGTTTTGATTGTGAGAACTTGGAATATTTCCTGTAGGCAAAACTTATAAACATAAAGGAACTGTCTAAAAACACTCAGAGCTTTAACTTTCAAATTCCTCTATGTTAAGCCTTCAGCAAAGTGCCAATTACAGTTTTGTTTTTCATATACCAATACTGGTCTCGTGGGAAGCTGAGTTAAGTAGAAATACAGGAGGTCAGACAAGGCTAAGCAATCAGAAGGAGCCAGTAGAGAAGGCAAAGATATCTTGCCACTGTGGAAGAGACAGACACTCCTGCTGTAGGCCAGACCTCAAGAGGAAAGATCAAACATGTGCATACCCCTCCTAAAGATAAACATCAAGGGTCAATATTCTAAATGTCTCTCTCTCAACTTTAAAACAAAACAATGAGTCACTAACCCAACCCCCTACAAGAAAAGCTCCTGTTTTGCATCCCTGATCTCTTATTTCTCTTCACTAGTAAACTAGGCATTCTCCCCAAGATTTTCCTTGGAACTACTCAACTACTCCCCTCAGAAATAAGGCTGAGGCAGATCACAACAATTTGCATTCCCCAGCAGCTGACAGGGAATGACTTACACTGTGCATCATTGTGTTAACTAAGAGTAAGAAAGAGACTTTAGTGAGGCTCAACTAATGTTCTTTCATTAGCTGTGATTGCTGGGTGATAAATATAAGTGTAACCTGAGAGCTTTAAGGATTTAAATTAAACATCATCTTGTCTGGTTGCTTAAAAAATTTGCCTAGGGGATTAGATGGAAAACACAAGTGTCTGAAGATTTCTTTGCCCTAGTGCACAGAGCAGAATTCCTCCAGTCATTTGTTCCATCTATTTCTAAAAACAATCTCCTTTGCAACCTCAGATGCAGTCTCCACCCAACAGCACTGCTGGCCTAAGGGCCATATAAGAGATTGGAGCAGGAGACATTCCTAAGTGTATGTCCTTGAATTTCTAAGGACTACAACCAAGCCTCCTACTTATTTTAAAATTTCAACTTTGTATCAGGAGTAAGTTGAAAATCCCTCTGCTTTCTTAAACTGTTTAATAGAGGCATTGGTAAGACATACTTCCCTAGATCGTAATTCAATAGAGGGACAGATTATTCTTACAGCTAAATTCATTAGTCAGATAGATTCAGATTGGAAGAGCTCCAAAAGATAATTTTTGTTCCAGATAGCTCACTTGACCCTATAGTAAAAATTGCCTCCCCAGTATTCTACAATTGAGACTTGGAGAGAACCACAGAGAGAAAACAAACAGATTGAATTTGTGGCCTCAAAATAGACACCCAAAAGTCTGATTGTCTGGGTTCCATGAAGATCTCAAAGAAGATGTTTGTCTGCTACCACTGTTAAAAGCCAGGCTACCTTAGGAACGACTTCCTTGAGAGGGTCTCCCAAGCCATGGCTTGACTGGCCAGCCAGCATCTGAGGCAGAGGCTCCAGAGCTCAAAACTTGATAATTCAAATGCTCATGCTTTGACTATACATGCTCTGAATTCTCAGACTGCATGCTGAAGCAGAAGCTCTGGAGCTCAGACTCAGCTTCCCGGTGAGACTTAAGAGTGTCAGGGCTGCCTTCTCCCCCTGGAAGACTGTTATAGACTACCTCATCTATTTTCATTTTCCCATGATGCGCTATAATATTTTTACTATTCCAAGACATAGCCTCCCCTTTTTTTCCTGGTAAACTTTATCTTCTAGTTAAGCATCTTGCTCAGTCACTCTGTTTTCAGAGAGGCTGTCTTGATACTCTTTCAGAGAATGGACTAGATTATTTTTAAATGTCATTTACATCCCCACATTCAACACGCAAATATAAGCTGTGGAAGACTGGCAAAAGGGATCACCCTACTAGTTGTTGAAAGACCACTTTTAGATTTAAATGGATTGAGTCTGCACTTTGTAGTCTTGAAATCTTTAGCAAGATTCTTCATTGTTTTGCATCTAAATGCATCACTTTTGCTCTATAAAAATTTAGAAAAGGCAGATTTCTGGGCAACCCGTTCAGGTCCCCTTCTGTCCCTCTCTCAGACCGAAGCTTTCTTTCCCCCAATAAATACATTCTGTTCTTAACTTCCATTGTTTCTAAAATTCATTCTTTGGTTTTAGAGAACAAAAATTCATACCAGGTATCTTTAGGGTTCACATAAGCTATGATCCTTTGTATTTTCTCAACTGCCTCTCTCATTTCTAGGGCAGCAGTATTTCTTATAATTCTCAGAAAATCGCTGGTACTCACAATATTCCATTGCTTCTTGTGAGGATGTCAGTGCTGGCTTCCGAACTCCTCATGGAATGGTCAAGGTCACCTGTTTCCTTGGTGAGCATAATCCATCCCATAATGTTACATTTTTAAAATTTCTAATTTAAACATTTAACAGCTTTGGCTATATGTTCATCTTCCTTTAGAAAATATGTCACCCTGTTCACAATTATTTCTGTGACATGTCACAGTGAATTTATTGTAAGACATGGTAAACCAGGGAATTTTCCACTGTCCTCACCTTAAACTTGAACTCTGAAATAATTGCTAATTATTGTGTCAGAGTGGGGTAGCAGTATTTGTATTAGAAGTTTCTGATGGAAAACAGATCCTCTAGCTCACCAAAACTACCTTGAAGAGTAATTTACCAAATGCAAGAAAGAGACTGAAACAAAATTCAAGAAACAAAATTTAATTAGCCAGTTATCCACATGCCCATCTTCCAATGCTTTCATTTACAAAACTAGTATTTATCTTCATATGAAAGATAATTCTGTACATTCCACTGCATTCCAAGATAATTCCATTCCATTTGATCCATTCCAAAGAACTGAAAATACATTGACTCTTCTTCAAAGGAGATAGTTCAGAGTCCTCAGGCCACTGAAGATCCAACATGAGTTGTGTTACTAAATGATGTCCATTGTGCCTACCAATCCATTCTAATTCTACCTAATGTGTTTGTATTGCACAATGCAGGAGAAAATACATATCATATAATGTATGAATTTTTTAGCTAGTCAAAAATTTAATATAGTCAAATTAATTAAATATATATGTAGAATATTCTCAATTTTGTGAAGGAAAGAATGAATTATAAAATCAACATTACCAAAGCTATGCTGTTCTGTTAATTCTTCTTTCTTGACAAAAAATCTGGTATCTCAGAGCCCTTTGCACTAAGATTTATACCATAGGTGTATGTTTTTCCAGTAGAATACAGAGAGCTTTATGCATGCTTCTGCACTGGCCCATAAAATCTCTCTGGTAATAAAGAATATTCTTTGTTTTCTTCCATATCTTCAGTAAATTTAAGTATGCTCTGTAAGATTGTGGTGACACAAGCACAGGAGGAGACTGACTCCACCTTTTGTAATGGAAATCATCTAGTTCAACTAGATGCTGCCTTCTTGTATTATGATGCTTCACTGTTGCTGATGGAACTCAGGATACTTAGGAGGGGCAGTGGCATGGTGGGTGACAAGTGCTACAATCCTTATCCTTCCCATGGCATTTTTGCTTATGTACCATTAAGTCATTGTTAAATAAGTGGGTCAAAGATTAGCTGGAGTCCACAGAGTAAACAGCCTTGTTAATATTACAAATTGCCTCATCTCAGAAAATCCTCAGAAGTTATTAACTTAGAGTGGTCTCCTCACAGAACTGAGTACATCTCAGAAGAGCACTTCTAGATAATTCACTAGCACACAATACAGGCCAGCATTGCATTGCTCAACTGACACAGTCACTTGGTGCCCTGCGGTAGGCTCTTAGCCCCCACCAGGGCACAGTGACAAGTCAGCAGAGATTTCTCAAAAGAATATTTGCTTGCTGAGAGCAGATGGCTGTCCTCCAAAACCACATGGCCTTTCTGCTGTGTCTGTGATTCTCCTGTTGGGGTTTGCCACAGATCAATACAGCATTTTGAGGGTTCTCAGACACTCTTCACATTTCTTATTCTATTCTCTTTTTCAGCCCCTTTCAACCCCTGATACCTGTCTACTCTGCTTTCTGACACTGTCTGTTCATTATCAGCAAAATGTGGTATTTTCTAAATACTTTTATTTCTTTCTTCCAATAAAAATTTGACTCCCTCTGAGGACATTGCTCACTGTGTAACATTCTAAAGTCACTTGCTTTCCCCCAGTCGCTTAGTGGATGTGCATCATAAACAAGGACAGTGAATTTCTTTCTCTCTCTCTCTCTCTCTCTCTCTCTCTCTGTCTCTCTCTCTTCCTTTTCTTTTTTTAGTGCTCTCTCTCTCTCTCTTTCTTTTCTTTTTATAGAGGCTGGCTCACCTCGCCCTGGGGGAAGGGCTGGTGGGGCATGTGGTGCCAGGGATTGAACTGCATTTCCTGCACTTACCTAAGCTTGCTGAGCAGGCTTTTTAGACCACTGAGCTATCTTGCTGGCCCCAAATATCTTTTTGATTGCATTTTATTTTATTTTAGTGTAAAGTAGGGTGAGACAGAGGGACATTTGTATGTAGTGTCGCTTTGATGTTGCTACACAGCTAGACTTGGTATGAACTCAGATGGTCCTGCCTCAGGCTCTGAATGCTGGAATTACAAACATGGGGCCATGCTGAGCCCCTTGCTTATCTTAGCAGTTTTAAGCACTTCTCTGTTCTACTCCCTAACAGTTCCCAAAAGTGATTCTCATGAATCATATTCTCAAGCATTGTTTGCTCTTGCTTCTTTCAATCTTGTGTCCATGAAGTAGAAATTCATCCTTCGTATTACACTTTTCAACTTTGTCTTTTGATTCTTTTTAGTTTACATTTTTTGTTTCCATTCTATACATTCGTCAATACACTGCATTAATTATTTCAATGTATTTTTATTTTTTTGAATATATTTATAGTAGCTGATTTGAAATTTTAACTAGATACTTAGCAAAAACATCTCAGAAGCATCTCAAAATCAGTATCTATTAAACTGCTACAGGGTATATCTTCTTCTTCTTCTTTTTTTTTTTTTTCTTTGATCTAGAAAGTTTTGGTTCATGCCTGGACATTATAACAAAAAATCACATCTACTTTGAATTATGTTATATTCTTGTATTTGTGTTGCTACATCTTCCCTGTATTAAATTATTAACTTGCCTAAACATGCTAAAATTATTTCCCCTGGAACCTGATACTTCTGTTTTCGTTCAAATTTCTATTGGTGCTCTTTTTAACTCAGCTCCCAAGAGTGTTTTCTGTATCTACCCAGATGATTTGTGTAGTTTGTACTAAAAAATTCAGCTTTGTCTGCTCTGTGATCATCTTACTACCAAGGTTTCTTCTCTAAATCTCCAGCTTCTCTGCCATCTGTGTTCTCAGTCCTGACAAATCAAAGCAATAATACTTCAGCCTGCTGCTTGCAAAGCTGTTGATAGCTTTACAAATGCACAATCAACCAAAAGCCAACTTGCAATGCTGACAGAACGGGAGTCTTAGGAGAGGGATAGAATGTGGTTAGGCTTTAATTTTTAGAACGGAGGCAAACCTGAGTTGACATCTGAATATTTATGCCTCTGGAGCAATGACAAATTTGGAATCTATATTGGAACATATATATAATTTTTTTTTATCATTTCAGGCATTCTGCGGTAATCTTGCATTTGCCATCTCTTGTTATAATTCCCAAGTGTTTTTATTTGTTTCTGAGCTTTGATCTATGTCGTACTGAGCACCTAAAGCTGTAGTTCTGCAGTGCATATGTGGGTATGCCCCAAACTACTCCTTTTATAGTTTTCCAAAAATAAATCACCTATGAGATTCTGTCTTCTCTTAGTTGCTTCTCTAAATAGAGCCTTTTATTCATATTTCCCAATTTTACTTCCCATAGAATATTTTCAAATCACTTTTCCTCATGACTGCTTA
Source organism: Ctenomys sociabilis (assembly GCA_004027165.1). Lineage (NCBI taxonomy): Eukaryota > Metazoa > Chordata > Mammalia > Rodentia > Ctenomyidae > Ctenomys > Ctenomys sociabilis. The sequence continues at coordinate 3,665 of PVKA01024395.1, read as the reverse complement.
TACAACTTCAAAATGTTCTATTTTAAATGACTAACTTTCTTTCTTTTTTTTTTTTTTTTGTATTTTAGGGAAGGATCTACAGGGCGTTCTGAGTCTCACTACTAGATCAGACTTGTAATGATCCAAGTGTTTACATCCTCCCAAGAATTGGGATTACAGGTGTTATCACCAAGCCCAGTCTCAATTGCCATTTCAGAACTGCCTGGGGGCAGGTCCAGCACAGCAGGCCCAGGGATCGAATCCCTGGCCCCAGCACCTGCTAACAGGCTCTTTAATCCGCTGAGCTACTTGACTGGCCCTTTAAAAAAAAATTAGCTCACAACACGACTGGGAATCATTTTATTTTATTTTTTTTCTTTTTTGATGGAACCGGGGATTGAACTCAGGCCCTTGTGTTTGCCAGGGAAGCACTTGTCCCACTGAGCCATCTCCCCGGCTGAGCTGAAAGTATCTTCTGACAGCATCTCCTATACTTCATGTCCCTCACATGTGTAGCCAACCCCTCTGCCTGCAGCTGCATCCCCGGGGCACTCACCAAGTCTGGTGGGTTCACATTTACTTGCATCATTTTCACACAAACTCTGCCGTTCACAGTGTTTCACCCTTTATGCTGTATACTCAATGGGTTTAGGCAAATGCCTACTAATATGTCTAATGCTGTGGTTTTCCTACCTGTAGCTATCTCCCATTCTGTGCCTATTCATCCTCCTTTTTCGTACTCTTTCCAACTCCTGGAAACCATTGAGCTTTTTACTCCCCTCACTGTTTATCTTTTTTTCAATAATTCCATACAGTGGAAATTTTCTTGTGTAAGAGACACTTCCAGGTTCTCGTCTCAGTCTAAGAAACCAATATTTGTAATCCTAAAGTTATGGTATTAAAATTCCATCAAATTGATTCCAATCTACCACTTTTCATGCAACCCACAGTGAAATGAAGACAGTAAATTATATTTTTAATCATCGGGGAGTTGAGGGGCTCTAGGCCCAGCCATGAAGATGGCTTTCAGAACCAAGAGAGAACCCAGGACCTCACCCGGTTTTTATTCAGTGGGGGAGTGGCTTGAGGAGGATTGACTGAGAATTGTGGGAAGTAGGTGACTACTGTGAGCTGAGCTAGGTGGGTGGCCTACATTTACCTCTGCCATATGCAGAGAGGATATGCAGAGAGAGTAATCTGCATTATATAGTATTTAATGTTTTGAGAAGTGTGGTGCTTCAGCTTTAATGTAGTCTTTCAAGACCCAGGAAGTAAATGCCTCTATCTCGAGGCTCGATCCCAGCTGGCAGCGCGGAGCATTAGCTCTACCGTCCTGTCTCCACCTGGCTCACATTAAGGAGCAGCAGGCTTACCAGGGAAACACGCATGCCACCTTCAAAGACTATCACCAGCGCCTCAACTAGAATAACACACATTGCTTAAGGCCAATTGAAGGATAAACAGAAGTCCTAGCCAGCTCTGTACATAACAATATGAGGAAATAGGGTCAGGCTCAGTCAAGATGGAAACAGTAGCTCTTCTTTCAAGGAGAACTGCTCAGGTGGTCTTCAATATTATTGTGTGTTACTATTTTGTTTTTAAGAAAATAAAAGATATAAAATTCTTTATAATTTATTCTTCATTTGCTATATCTGTCTAGCATAAGCTTTTAACATTAATGTTTCAAAGAACATAGTACAAGCATTGCTCTTCTTCATGGTAATATATTTCTTTTTTTATGTATTTAGTATAGGGTTTCACTATATAGATCAGATCCATAATGTTTCTCCTGTTTTCATCCTCCCAAACCCTGGGATTACAGATGCATGCCACCAAATACAGGAACATGTTTAAAACATAAAATAACAAAGAGTAACCATTTTTATCCATGCTTTAAAAGAAATTGTGGAAAGAAACTTCACTTTTTGGATCACTACATTATCTGTAATCTCATTACCAAGTTCCACATCTGTATTGTTTCTCTGCTGCAATTGTTAGTCTTTTTTTCTTTGCACATATCCTTTCATGTCACATTCTGCCTTGATTTATCTATCATTTATCTTATATATACCTTATAGAAACTACTGGCAGGCAGTAAGGATTATGTATGTGCATTGAATTTGTTATTATTATTTCACTATATACTTTTGATATAAATTAACTTTAAACTGATACAAAAACATAGAAATTGGGCCAGGGAGATGGCTCAGTGGAATAAGCACTTCCCTGGCAAGCACAAGGGCCTGAGTTCAATCCCCAGTTCCACCAAAACAAACAAACAAACATAGAAATTGTTTATATTAATGAGGTTACATATTTCAATGCATGGATATATGTAGTATTTAAATTTTATTAAAATATACATCTCCACAAACATTTAGGTATTTGTAATAAGTGTGAATTCAGCATTTTATAATTTTCTCATGAACATTTTTTTTTAAAGAAAACTGGACAATTACATTTAACAGGGACTAATTGAATAAAGAATGATTCTGAGTCAGGTATCTTACTCAAATCACAGGGATATGGGTTACACTTCCCATGAAAGCAAAAGGCATGTAAAGACAGAGCAGATGACTATGGTGTAGAAGCAGTTTAATTGGTTGCAGCCCAGAGCTTGCTTAGAAGGACGGGGTGATTAGCTGGCAGCCTGTGATTGGCTGAGGCTTAGTGGCTTCCTTTGGCTGACTCTCAGCCATTTGTTATCTATTCTTAGGATTTTAGTTTGTTTCTGTGTAAAGTTAAATGATGCTCCACCACATATCGATTCAAGATGTGGAGATATTATTAGGCCAAATTTAATTTAACAACTCCCACAAAAGCAATTTATGAACTGTCTCTATTGTAATAGACTAGTTTCATCAGTAGGGGTTACCATAGATAATTTTGAATAAAGCCCTTCCTGTAATCTTCCTCTCAGTTCAAGCTGCGCACCAACTTCTGTTTCTTCAGAAGATCCTTTATGAGATTAAGGGCACAAGAAATATCTAGCTCCCAGTCCCCTGAAACAGGTCACATGTGTTTGTACACTTATGATTACAAATCGTCAAGATAATTCTTATCCTTTTCAGAATTCCAAATAGCATTGATGATGAACTGATAGAATTATAGGCATGATATGAGCTGAATTGAATAAAATAGCCACATGAGCATGAAATGGAATTCTTCAGTGAGCCATAGCTAGAGTTTCTGATTTGAGTCCCTGGCTTCCAAAGAAGAGCATATCAATCTCATTAACAAATTCCTCCTCCTATTTTGTTGTACACCTTTTTTATCCCACACAGTCACACGAAGGCCACAGGCCACACAATGAACTATAATGTCTCTGCCTAACCAATTAAGCATCCTTTAAAAGCAAATTTCTGATTAATTTAAGGCACACAGCCACTGCACAATCTGAGGTAAAGAAACATAGTTGACTTCTTTTTAAAAATTATTATTTATTTATTTATTTATTTATTTATTTATTTATTTATTTATTTATTTTTCTGTCTCTGTCTCTTATATTACATTCAGGCTCTCTGCCCCAGGCTGGGGGAAGTACTCACACCCATAATCCCAGCAGTACTAAAACCCTTAATCCCAGTCTTGGACCACACATAATCCCAGTGGATCATGAGTTAATCACAAACTCTAGAAGTCCCCACCCCATGACTACATGAGGGTTTTGGGGGACAACTAGACTC
>PVKA01024394.1:0-34294 GCA_004027165.1 Ctenomys sociabilis | reverse complement strand
TCATTTCTGCAGATCCTTTGTATTAAAAGTTAGCTGGTTTATATAACATATGCAGTGTAATTCATTACAAATTTACAATCTTAGAAAAAGTATCCTACATGTTTATATTTTTTGGCAGCTTCAGTTTATTAGGGAAGAAAATAACAACACTACCAAGACAAGTCTGAGTAATTAAAATGTCCTTAACATTTCATGCTGCAGGAAGAGCTTTTTTTAAGCACCATATTCATTAATATCTGATTGATGAATATTTCTGGTCTACAAAACCTTGGAAATTTAACCACCCCTGAAACCACAGAACTGTAAGTAAATTGTCATTGGTTAAAAAAAAAGAATGCAAATATTCATATGAAGTATTTCACACCTATGTTTCCTCCTAATCCTCCACAGCTTCTATATAACGTTTCCAGTTAGATTTTCCCTTAATGGCTGAATGAAAGTTTTAGCAGCACTATACAGAAGAAAATGAGTTATGTGATACTTCAAGATATAAGAAATTTAGGGAAAAGCAGTAAGTCCAAAAGTTATTGAATCTGACTTTTATAAAACAGCCAGGGAAACAAAACACTGGGATGATTTGTGCTCGGAACTAAAAACTATCAAAAATGTTTAGAAAGACTATGCTTCTGTAATTATAGTAAGAAACCTTGTTCTCCGCAGATTCACACAATAAAGCTGCCCCATCTCATTGTCTTAGTGGAATTACATGTCAGATTAAATTGAAGACCTTGGACTGCCCAGAGTATTTGATTTACGAGACTATTCTATGCAGAAATAATTGGGTGAACTCCAAAGAATATAAGGAGGCTTAGGGTAAAAGAAATAAAGTAATTCTTCCTTCAGGAGTTTAAGAATATTAAAACAAGTGTTCATAACTGTGGGGCTCTGCCAATAAATTCCTGATTCAGAGTCCTGCTGAAGTCTTAGTCATAGGCAGGTGCATATGGAAATTGTTGCCCTTACAGTTAATCCTCAAGGATTATAGGGATTTTTAGAGTTGTTTTATTTGAAGAAAATATAAATAGGTTGGGAAATATCTAGTAATTTCATCTTTTAATCATTAAAAGCAATATTAGTTCTAAATGCAAAGAAAGCACTAGTTATGTCATCAAATTCTCTAGATATATGGTAGAATAACATTCACAAACTCTTTTCTGGAAAGATCATAATAAAATTGAATATTAGCCTCAGGAATTAGGAAAAGTTAAAGATTTTTATATTTTTATTTTCAGTCCTCAGTGTTATAAGTTGGACTCCATATAAATATGAAACTGCACTATTTACTATGGTTGTTGTTAAATTTTTGTAAAAGAATTTTGCCTTTACTTTGACAAAAAGTACATATATGTAAAAATATATTTTAATAAACTTCCTGAAATAACCACTTGTTATAACATCTTCCAATGAATTCATACACGATAAGGTTAGTGTATCTTCAATTTCAATGAGTATTCAGGGGATGCAAATTACTCCCTTGTTATGTTCATTCTAACATTTGCATTTAAATAAAATATTTTGCATTTAATGTCTTTGCTTTGAAAGTAAAAAAGTGGGGCCATCTTAAAGTCTGGGAAAATGTAAGTATACAGCAAAACAAAAGGTAGTTTTTCTATGCATAAACTGTTAATGACTTAAAACGGATGCCAGTTCTTTTGTCAAACAGAAAATGAAATAGGAATTTGTATGAGATAGTTAAATAGTCCTTTATTACTAGGAAACAGTATTTCTAAAAGTAAATAATGCTTTGTTATCAATTTTAAAAGGGCAATGCTAAATAAATTTAATAAACACAATAGTATTTGGTAATAGTATAGTTAGTTTTAGCTTCATAAATTAAAGCAAATAAAGTAATGTGACAGTAATATTCTACTAAAATAATTCAGAAATATAAAATACTGCATATTATTTTAGTTACTGATGATATTAACAGTTTTTCAATTAAACGTTTTAATGGCTAAGTTTCTATTAAGCAAAATTTACTTTTGCATTTTAATTAAGAAGCAAAAGATCGGGCCAGGGAGTTGGCTCAGTGGAATAAGCACTTCCTTGGCAAGCACAAGGGCCTGAGTTCAATCCCCAGTTCCACCAAAAGAGAGAGAGCGAGAGAGAGAGAGAGAGGGAGAGGGAGAGAAGGAAAAGATATTGGGAAAGTAAATTTCAATGACATCTCTACATGTAGTTCCATGCCAGGGCTTAGGCTGGACTTATATGGTCTGACCCTTTTCCATTAATCCAACTGTGGTGTGAAATAGTAAAAAGTTATATAACATCGGAATCATCACATAAAGATTCCACAATTAATTTCCCACCATTGCAGAACCGCAGAATGCAGGCAGACCATATGCAATTTCAGGAACCTAGTCAGTTTGTATGACTCACCAGGCTTCCCAGATCAGTGAGTGTGTGCTGAGTCTGAGGTAGAGACTTTTGCTTCCCATGTGAGTTACCTGGATCCCCACCCCCAAGCCCTCCAAGCCAGTTACCAGATTGAAATCTCAGGGGGCACTCACCAGCAGCTCTTTGGATCCTTTGCCCTAAAGCCCCCTGAGTGAGTGGGAATTTCCCCAACTCCCTGGGCATCAAAGTTCAGTGAGTGTAGAGCTCCAGGCCCGCCGCGGGGCGGGGGGAGATATTTCCCAGTGATTCCCCTGTCCCCTGCACCCCCTGCAGCCCCAGATCCAGTGCAGTTTGGCCTGGAGTGAGATTTCCAGGCCGGTCTCACCGGAGGGACATTACTCAGCGATTCCCGGTTCCACCCCACAGACCGAGACCCAGTGAAGCCCAGTCTGTGAGTGAGGGTTCCAGGCCCACTGTGCTGGAGGGACCTTTCCCAGCATTCTGCTGTTTAGCGCAATGGCCCTGGACTCAGCACAGGTTGGCTGATCCAGCACAGCCTACCCAGATGAAATGAACATCCACTATCCTTTTGGGAAGCCAGCACACCCAACAAAGCCCAGGCCCGCTCAAATAAAGAGCGACCTGAATGAAATAGGAGGGCCGACTACGGCAACTTTCCAGATGCTCATCACAAAGCCAGCCAAGATAGCAGAAAATTTCACTCCTTGCTCTGCATCCCAGTTCAGTTCATGCTCATCTGACCAGGGAACCAACAGAGGGAACCACAGGAGCTATAGCAAAAAGGAACTGACACATTAGCTAGATCCAGGCCAGGCATAATTGGATAATCTCAAACTTAATAGACTGGCAACCCAATCTCATTACATGCTAAGGTTATAGCTACACAAAAGCTCTACACCAAAAGTCAAGGGTCAGTGGTATACAAAATGACGACAAGGACAAAAAGGCAACCTCAGGCCTTGAGTCCACCAGAAAGTACAGAGAACACTAGTTCAGCTGAAATCAATAAATTAACAGGAACAGCAGCAAAGGAACAACAACACAAAGGTACAGAGGAAATCAGCTGAGAAGTAATTCTTCAAATAAAAAAGAAATATATGAATATATAGTATCTGAAATAAAGAATCAATTCCAGAAACATTGGGTGGAAAACAATGTTCACCCAGAACAGGTGCAGAGAGCACTATTCCAGCTGAAACATATGAATTAACAGCATCTGAAGCAAAGAAACAACAACAGAAAGGTCATGAGGAACTCAAAGCAGAAATAATTTCTGAAATGAAAAAAGAATTCTTTGAAAAAAAAAAGTTCTTTGAAATCATAGTATCTGAAACAGAAACAAGTCTGGAAATACACAGAGGACACCCAACTTGGAAGAAACACGGCAGAAAAAGAATTAATAACTACCTCTAAAGGAGACATGGTTAAAAAAATTGAGGAGATCTTAAATATTATGGATTCCTTGTATGAGTAATACAGAAAAGAAATAGAACACATGAAATAGAGTCAAAGAGATATAGAAGAACTAAAAATATCAATCAAGAGTCTTCAGACCCATTTGACTGAAAATGAAGATAGAGTTTCAGATCTTGAAGATGCCAGTGCAGGCAGTGAAGATGTGAGAAAGGATTTCTTAAAAACAACAAGAATGCAAGAAAAAATAATCCATCACCTACAAGATGATACCAGGATGAACATTGTGAAAATAATTGGTATCAGTGAGAATGAAGGAGTCAGTACAAATGACATAAAAAGAATATGGGGAGAAGTAATGGCAGAAAACTTCCCAAATATGAGGAAAAAATCCCACATTCAGGTAACTGAAGCATACAGAACATCAAATAACTTCAACCCAAGTAAAAATACAATGAGACATATAATAGTCAAGAGCCCAGAAATCCAACACAAAAATAATATACTAATATCTGCTAGAGAAAAGAAAAAGATCACATTCAAAGGAAAACCAATCAGAATTACAGATGACTTCTCTACACAAACTATGAAGGCAAGGAGAGCAAGGAGCAGAGTTCTTCAAGTCTATCTGAAAACAAATTCCAGCCCAGAATATTATACCCTGAAAAACTCTTTCAAGTTTGAAGGAGAAGTGAAATACTTCCACGACAAAGAAAAACTAAAGAATTTCATGATGACACAGCCATCCCTACACAAGCTACTGAAAGATGTTCTAGAGAGATGCCACAATGACCAGAACTCCACAATTGAGAACAGAAGTAACCCAATAAACAGGACAGACAGTTAAACACAGGATAGAAAGGGGTAAACAACAGCAGGTAAATGCCATGACAAACAAAAGACAACACATTTCAATAGTAACCATCTATGTAAACGGACTCAATTCACCAATTAAGAGAAATAGACTGGCACAGTGGATTAGGAAACAAAATCAAACAATATGCTGTATACAAGAAACACAATTATCTCAAAAGGACATTCATAGGCCCAAACTCAAAGGATGGAAAATAATACTATATGCCCCAGCACCTCAGAAAAAAGCAGGAGTAGCAATTCTGTTCTCAGACAGTCTCAACTTCAAAAAAAGAATGAACAAACAATACAAAGAAGGCCACTACATATTAGTCAGGGGAAAATTCAAGAGCAAGAGGTAACACTCATAAATATCTATGCACCAAACACAGGAACAACCAACTATCTAAGACAAGACTTAATGGACATGAAAAACCTAATATCTAAGAGAACAATCTTAACAGGAGACCTTAATACCCCCTTATCTCAAAAATATAGATCAACCAGACAAAAAATTAGCAAGGAAGTATCAGAACGGAACCAGAGCTTGGATAAATGGACCTAGTGGACATATACAGAGTGTTCCACCCAACCACAGCTGAATAAAAAATTTTTTCAGCTGCACATGGGTCATTTTCCAAAATAGACCACATACTAGTCCAGAGGACATGCATAAGTATATGCAAGAAAATAGAAATTATCCCATGCTTATTATCTGACCACAGTGCAATGAAACTGGAAATAAATGACAAAAGAAATGAGAAAAGCTCACTGAAGTCATGCAATCTAAACACCACCCTATGCAGTAATCAACGGTAACAGAAGAAACTAAACAACAATTTCAACAATATCTACAATTCAATGAAAATTCAAGCACAGTTACTGGAATTTATGCGACGTGATATAAGCAGTTCTTAGAGGGAAATTCATAGTTATGAACTCACACATTAGGAAAAGAGAATGGGAACAAATACCCTAATATTGCACCTCTGACAACTAGAACAAGAAGAGCAAATGAAACCCAGAGTGCAAAGACCGGAAGGAATCATAAATATTAGAGCAGAAATTAATTCAATTGAGGTGAAGGAAACAGTTCAAAGAATCCACAAATCAAAAAGTTCCTTCTTTGAAAGACTAAATAAAGCCCCTAGCCAACATCATGAAAAAGAGGCAAGAAAAAAATTCAATTATATGCAGTAAAGAATGAAAAGGGTGAAATCACCACAGACACAGTGGAAATTCAGAAGACTATCAATAGTTACTTCGAGAATCTTTGCGCTCACAGAAGGGAAGACACAGAAGAAATGGACAGATTCCTCAAAATGTACAAATTACCACAGTTGAACCAAGAAGACATAACAACTCTCAATAAGCCAATAACAGCCAAAGAAATATAAAACATAATAAAAAGCCTACCAGCAAATAAAAGTCCAGGTCCTGATGGATTCACAGCTGAATTGTACAAGAAATTTATAAAGATATAATCCCTACACTCCACAAAGTCTTCAATGAAATTGAAAAGTAAGCAGTCCTCCCAAAATCATTTCCTGACGCAAGTATAATACTGATTCTAAAACCAGGGAAAGACACAAGCAAAAAGTAGAACTATAGGCCAATCTCCCTCAGGAACATAGATGCAAAAATACTCAACAAAATCCTGGCAAATAGAATACAGCAAATCATCAAGAAGATCATACACTATGACCAGGTAGGATTCATCCTAGGGATGCAAGTATGGTTCAATATTCAAAAATCTATAAATGAATTACACTACATTAACAGAATAATATCTAAAAACCAAATGATCCTCTCAATTGATGCAAAGAAAGCTTTGGACAAAGCCCAACACTAATTCATGTTGAAGGTCCTACAGAAAATTGGAATAAATGGACTCCAACTTAACTTGACAAAAGCCGTCTAATACAACCCAAAAGCTAATATAATCCTAAAAGGAGAAAATATGAGGTCTTTTACTCTTAAATCAGATACAAGATAAGGATGTCCTCTATCACCCCTCCTATTCAATGTGGTTTTGGAATCATTAGCAACAGCCATTAGAAAAGAGGGAGAAATAGATGGAATAGGAATAGGTAAACAAGACATTAAATTATCACTATTTGTAGATGACATGATACTTTACATGGAAGACCCCAAAAATTCCACCAAGAAGCTACAAGAACTGATATAGAAATTCGGTAGAGTAGCAGGATAAAAAATCAATTCCTCTACACAGATAACAAGCACACTGTCAATAACTAATAAGCAATCAGAAAAAGTTCTGATGTCTAGAATTTTTAAAGAACTAAGTTATAACAGGGCCCTCAAATTTAAAGATCCAGTTCAGCAATGGGCATCTGAGATAAATACACACTTCTCAGAGGACGAAATTAAAGAAGTGAGTAAATATATGAAAAAATGCTCCACATCGCTAGCCATTCATGAAATGCAAATAAAAACAACACTGAGATACCATTTCACTTCAGAAAGAATGGCTATCATAAGGAAATCATCCAACAATAAATGTTGGAGAGGTTATGGGGAAAAGGGAACACTTCTCCACTACTGGTGGGAATGTAGACTGGTACAATCACTGTGGAGTTTAGTGTGGAGACTACTCAAAATTTAAGACTGGAAATCCCATTCAAGCTGGCTATCCCCATACTCTGAATTTTCCCAGAGGAACTGGAAACATTATATCAGAGTGATATTTGTGTACCTATGTTTATAGCAGCACAATTTGTGATAGCAAAAACTTGGAAACAACCAAGATGTCCATGACGAGGAATGGTTGAAAAAGATGTGGCATTTCTATGTAATGGAGTATTACTCAGCTATTAAGAATGATAAGCTTGAAGCATTTATATTGCAGTGGATGCCACTTAAACATATACTCATAAGTGAAATAAACCAGACATACATGTTTAAAAATCATATAGTCTTCCTAGTATAAGAAGTGAAAAGAAGAAGTTCAAATAGAAATGCACAACAACAACTAAAAACAATTGAGTGAGATAGGGCAAAGTGAATGGCACATGCTGCAGGGTACTAATCAGCTTTTCTTCTAGATAGTTAACAACCTATGTTTACAGATCAAAATTGGAGAAATAGAAGAGCCACAAGGCCAGCCAACATTTTGGCCTTAGCCTTTCAATGTCAGTGAAGACTCAGGACATAGGACAACCTGTATTGCAACATCATGAAACTCAGTTGAGCCCCAAATTTTCTGAACAAGGAGATTATGGAGCCACAGAGGAAAGAGATCGAAATTCTATACTGTGTCTGGGGAGAGTCACATGGAGAGAAGACTTTCACTCAGGCTTTCACAGAGAGAAAACATTCTTTCAGGCATTCACAGAGAGCAAGTTGGTCAAACAATTGTCGTGACTCATCCACATGGCTGACAATGACAAAGATCTACAAATTGTTGCACATGGTTTCAGAGTAAATCCTCAGGGGATTTAACTAACCTTGTCAGGTACAAAAGTTACATTTTAGTTATATATATCTTGGTTTAACTTTGTCTTAATCATCCAGGAGAAGAGTACAACGACGAGGCATAAAAAGTAAAACGATATTAATATCCTGAGCTGTAAACTGCTCAAGTCAAAAACTTCTGACATTGTCAGTTCTGCTGATAACCCACTACTGTTATAGACTATTAGACTATCTTGGATTATTTTGCTGAATTCAAGCACCTACCATATTTGAATGGCAATTGAACACCCATCTCTGACAAAGCAAAACAAGAATGGATATACATGAAGGGCCATTTTTCAGTGAAAAAAATGTATATGTATATACAAAATAGGATAGTTAGACATACATCTATTTTCTCTTAGCTCAAAGAGAAGAAAGATTTGTACTAATAGTGTTTACATAAGGAATCATGTCTGGATCTTGTACTCTGAATAGCTACTACAAAGACAACAATATTTAATCTATTAATTATTGTAACTGTCCTACTATCCTATTTTGAAATGGTCTAATTGCTATTTTTAATCATTAAGATTAATAAAATAAATAGTAAATAAATACATAAATAACCTCTCAGGTCAAAAAATAAATACAGAAATAGGCTGGGGAGTTAGCTCAGTGGTACAAGTGCCAGTCTGGCAAGCACAAGGTCCTGAATTCAATCCCTAGAACCAAAAATAAATAAATAAATAAATAAATAAATGAATAAATAAATATAAAAAAGGGAAACTGTTGTGAAAGAATTGCTCAGCATACCTAAAGAAGACACAGATAGAAAGAGTAGAATAGAAAGATAATGGAAACATATAAAAACAACATAAGAAAGAATTAGAGTGCATGAAGCAGATTCAGACAGACATCAAGGAAATTTAGAATCTCACTGAATGCTGGCCAGACCACATTGAGATCAACCTCTGGCTGCAAGAAAATTAAAGCATTAATAAAAAAATGCTTAAATGATGGTCTTAAAAGAAATTTTCCAGATGATTATATGAGCTCAGAAGACTAACAAGCTCAATTAAGTGGCTCAACTGAGTGGCAAGAGATAATGCATGTAAATAGAGGCCATATAAAAAGATTAAGAAATATTACTTAGATAAGCACTCAAGATGGATAAAGTACATGATCCTTTTCATATAAAACTACTACAACATTGACAGAGCATTTTTGTTTTGTTTTGGAAAGACATATGCACAGAAATATGAATGCCTTAAATATGAGGATCAGTGTGTCAGAGATCCCAGGCAGTAGAGGCCTGCCTTTGAGCACAATAGATACTACTTAAGAGAAATTTGTTGGTTGAATAAATTAATGGAGCCCTCAAATATGAGATGAGAAACTTAGTATTTGAAACAAAGTCCAAAATACATATCCATTATTTAAAATACAGTATATATGTATGTGTGTATGTATGTGTGTATGAATTTGGTTGTTGCAGGATCTCACTATGCAGCTTGGACCTGTAGAGATCCTCCTTCTTTCTAGCCTTCTCAGCTCTGAGATTATAGGCATGCACCATCACGCCCAGACTCTGGATGGCTCAGCCCGCCCTGGAGAGGGGCTGGCATGGCATGTGATTCTGAGGCTTGAACTGCAGTCCCTGAGCTTGCATAAGCAGGCACTTTAGTCTGCTGAGTTATCTCGCGAGCCATGTAGTATTTAATGTTTACCTTGCATCATGTTCACAGCACCTCAAGGACAGACATCCTCATAAATTACAAAGTGGGGAATTCAGGATGACAAAGCCTAAAAGTGGGCCTGGAAGGATGGCTCAATGGTAAGTGAGTACTTAGCAGGTGTGAAGTAGTACATTCTGTCTCTAGAACACACACACACACACACACACACACAAATGGAAAAATTCTGAGTGAAGCCACACACCTGGCTTCATGCACCCAGTCCGCAGCCAAGGCATGGCTGGTGTGCTTCCCATCACTGGGTGATGTCATCACCAGGAGCCTCAGAAGAGAAGGCCCTCAGAGTCAGTAGAAGCCGCATGCTTAAGCTGCCCTCTTACTCCACAGTCTTCCTTGTAACAATTGTATTCTAAATGCAATTCCTCATTTCCCTTCATTCTCCTCATCTACCTGAACTATGTTTTCTATGAGAAGAATAGCACCTTCAATTTTACTTAACTACTCATATTTTAAAACTGTTAGAACTCAAACTGTCTGATTTCTTTAAGTATATGCTAAAATCTTCAAATTTGTGTAGGCATATATGTCACTTTTCTTAAAAGTGAAAAGGCATAACTTAAAAATTTTTTTATTTTTCCCAAGTCAGCCATATCCTGTATTAACTTGCAAAGAATAATAATTTTGGTGATTGGTATGTTCTGAAGCCTTGGGTTCACTCTGTGGTAAGAATAACTAATGTCTGAATAAGGGGCAAGACATAATGCCATCCCACAGCAGTTTGTCACAGCAAAGGCTTGGAAATAACCCAAATGCCCACTAATTCAGCAATGGATAAAAAAGATGTGGTATTTCTATACAATTCAGCATTACTTAGCTACAGAGACAGATAAACTTTAGGAATCTGTTAGTAAATGCATGCAACTAGAGACCATACTCCTAAGTGAAATGAATCAGAACCACTTGTGTCAAAATCATATTGTCTTCCAAGTGTAAGTACCTGAAAAAATCAGCAAAATCCATAAGTTACAATAGAAACTGATCAAAGAGAAAGAATAACTGTGATGAGGAATGAAAAAGAAAGACAGCAGGAAGGGAGAAAATGTATATTTTATGCACACATACACATGATAACTAAGATAATTGTACTATTAATTTCTATTTGCTTATTGAAAGGAACAATTAGTTAATGTTTACAATTTTTTGACAATTTTACATGATTGTATCTGATAATCCAAGCAACTACTTTGAAGACAATGATTTGCAATACAACAATCATTATTGAATTTCTATCATCTTGGATTTTTTTTTAAATTCTGTATCATTTATAATATTTCTTTATTATTTTTATTCTCTTTAAAATAAAACAATGAAATGAGATTGTGATTTCGATTTGGATTACCACCACAATGGTAGAGCCAATAATAATTATAGTTACAATGATTTTAAAAGGCTCTATAATCATCTTAAAATTTCATTGTAGTGTTGAGCTATGAGAATCTCAGACTATATTATTTGATGGCTTGCTCTTGATTCATTGCTGGTGTTTAAACCATACAATCCACATATTTTTGTTATTGTAGACCAAACTAATAAAGATATTTCTTCTTACTACTCATGCAGCTAATATTAGCTTGCAAAAATTATGCAGTTCCTTCTTGTTTATTTGGTGCTGATTATGGCTATAATTTAGTTTCTGGAAGGCTCTGAAAGTCTAGAAGAAGGTAAATTAGAATACAGCATTAAAAACTCAAGGTATTTCTTCATGAGTTGAGAATGTTTGGAAGATGTTAGATATGGTCTGCATCTAAATCAGAATGCAGTCATTTAAGGGTACCCCACTGGATTCTGCCAAGAGTAAAATTAGAGGCAGAACCAGGTTATAACAAAATAAAGAAACCTAATTTACCGAACTTAAAAATTTCCAATATAGACCTATTTGTCATGGCTCTTGCCCATGAAGATACTGCTGTGTATGCAAAAGAACAAAGTTAGAGCAGCACAGGTTTAGAAAACGCTATCCATGGGCAAGAAAGGTCACACTGACCTTTCCACAGGAAGCCATGTGGTGCAGTCACACACAAAAAAAGCCCTCACCTTCTTCACAGACCTATATGTCTGCTGTGAAATAGTGGAAGGCTGATAACCTTTTACACGGTGATCATAGGGACATAATGAGCCTTGGGAGCTTCCTTTAGTATGATATGCAATTGTAGTGAAGTCATTACCCAGTTGTTTGTTTGGCTTTATGTGCTTTCTTCTGCATGTGTGAATGGATCAGAAGAAAATCCTGAGTAACCCATACTCTGTGTTAAAGAAATACAATAAGCATATGTACTCTGATTTCTACTTACTTTGATCACCAGTATATTTTTTGTGTATTCAAGAAGCTGAATCATTTGTAACTTTTTATAGTTTTGTATGACCCATTTTTCTTCTTTATGCCTTAAAAGGGTCAAAAAAGAAACAACCAAAAAATTGATCAGAATTGAAATTTTCTAATTTTGTTTTCTTTCTGGAAACAATAAGTGATGTTTCCATTTACTGAAATACCCTGTAAACTCTTGTCTACATATCCACAAATAGATGTTTTGTGAGTGTGAACCACTTTTACTTCACTTACCATGTTGACAACAAGAAAATAAAGACATGTTCTATTTCTTATTTCATATCCATTGTAATACAAAACCACAATATCATAACATGCTAAAATTAATTATTTCAAAATACAGAAAATATCAAGAATAATTATTTTTCAAATAATGATATTATTCATCAAAACTTAAATCATGAATACAAATTTTAAAGCCAAAAATAGATAAGTCATAGAGAGAGTGAGTACTGACATATGCAGACAGCAGCTTCAACTTACCATCGAAAAAGTATACATAGAAAATATACAAATGGATTTTTCAGAGCTAATAATCAGTACTAAATTTGCATTTAGTCATAGGTATATCAAATCTTAATCTAAAACAAGGAATATAGTTCAAATTGAGGCATGTTCCCGTGTCTGTGTCCAAATAATGATATAATCATTATGCATAAATAAATTCATCAAATTATATTGATATTACATCAAATACTTAATGTTATCTATAAAAATATTACATGATAATAATATAAATAGGGAGATACATAATTTATAGATGTCTTTCAGATGCCTGACATGGTAAGATTTGTTTATAGATGACTTATTGCCAGACACCACTCTGAGCCTTCCTTCAAAATCAATCCATTGGCTTTCTATATTAACCCATGAGTCTATCTCAGGCCTTAAGGGACTTGTCTGATGGACCAGTGACTGGCACACAGACCTCTCCATGCCAATAGTCTTGGGAGAGATCTGTAATGGACTGTGATGTCTCAGAAGGCAAGATAACACTTCAGCTGGGCGCACTAACTCACTCACCTCATGTTACCCTCAAAGCACCAAATTCAGTAATTCAAGGACAAGAGCTGCCAACCTCAGAGATAGATAGCTCACTCATTAGCAAAGAGTCACTCCTCAGGATGTCTTTGATCCGTTTCCACAGGCCTTGCTCATTTTGCTCCCTTGGCTTCAGCAATTCCTTGCACTCTCCTGCATGCCCCACCCCCTGACATGGTATTACCCAGTAATAGTGGGCAATAGTCGATAAGTCAAGGTCTTGGCCACTGAGCCCCAGACCCCTGAAGACCATGTTGCTTTTATCAGTTACCTTTTATCCTTTATCATACACTCATCCATAAGACTAAAACTGAACACCCAATAACCCATTAAATTTATCCTGCTATAGACCAAATTGCTATATTTTATAATCTTTCTTTTAAATTGAATAATGTATGGACATCACCATTTTGCATTTTATCAAACGTCAAATTTTAGGACTTCGTTTTGCTATAACTTTAGCAGTATTTCAAACTATGAGATTCCTAAAGCAAAATAGGATGTACCTATAGATTGTCAATGCTCAAAATAAATGAAGCCTCAAGCAATATTTCCTGTAACCTTTAAAATAGAACTTTAAATTTAGGTCAATTTAGACTGACACTTGGTAAAATTATTATTATTATTATTATTATTATTATTATTATTATTATTATTAGTGGAACCAGGGATTGAACTCAGGCCCTTGCGCTTGCCAGTGAAGTGCTTATTCCACTGAACCATCTTCCCCGGCCCACTTGGTAAAATTAAAAGGATGCTAAGTTTGTCTCTACTGTCCTTTCAAACCTCCGTTTTGAACAGTATATAAAATCTACCATTTTAATGATTGAAGTGTAAATTCAGAGACAAGGCAACACTCATGTGCCACTGACATGGCCATCATCATGACTTGGTTCCAAACTTTTCATCAAATCAGACAGAAACCCAGATGTATCCACTGTCATTCACTCCTTGTATCTATCCCTGGCCCCTCGTAACCTCTTAGATGTTCCTGTCTATAAATTTGCCTTCTCTTCTCATTTTGCAATGACATTGTAGAATTTCATTTTTCTGTCAGATTCATATTTCATTTCTCTCTCAATTGTCATATTTTATCAGAATTGAAAAGCCTTCTCCAGGTACAGTGATCATCCAGGACAAAACCCCACCTAACACTATCACCAAAAGCACCAAAGTTAGCAATCATTTTCCTGCTTATTCTCAGAGACAATCTCTGTCTTCACTGAAGGCCTTGTGGGAGATTAGCAATTCTCTGTTGCATTAACATCCACTAAATCAAAAGTAATAAGAAATGTGTTCTTTACAATAATTTTAGGATCTGTTCAGTAAAATGAAATTTCTTTTAATATGTGTATACCTCAACTTAAAAAATAAACTTACGTGTGTGTAGTGGAAATGTTTTTCATACCATCAAGTGTGAAGGACGTGATTATCTATAGAAACCATATTATTAGAAACTACATATAAATGTACAATGCAGCAGCACTCAGTGCTCAAAAGTTGTGCCCAAAATTTACAATATATTATTTTTTTAAAATTTCAAGTGTTATTAAATAAAGGAAATATTCTCACTAGTTCAAACAAAATGCTTCCTCTCACTCCATTGTACTCTTATCTCATGGTTCTTGCCATTTTGAGAAACAGTTCTGCAATACCGGTGTATGAATATCTTTATTAGGTGTGATAAAAAATGCAGTGAATGCTGCTGCCAACTGCCATTTAACTGTGACTTCTGACTCTTCCCCAAACTCAAAGTGATGATCAAAGATAAAAATTTTGAGTCAATTTGGTACTTTGAAGCAGCCAAGACACTGCAAAGAAAGACACCCACAAATGAATGTTTCCAGGGATGATCACAAAACTGGCAAGAAAGACAGGATAAATGTATTCTGTACAAGATGGTATTTGAAAGGGATTAATAGCAGCATATCTTTTATTGTAATACATCTCTTAAAACTTTTATACATTCATTGGTGGCTAGCAGGATAGCTCAGCTGCATAGGTGTCTACCTGGAAAGTGCAAGGACCTGGGTACTCTGACCTGCCAGCCCCCAAGTCCGAAGCCGACCAGGTCACCCACTGAAACCAGGCATGGTGGTGCACACCTATAATGCCAGCACTAGAGAGGCTGAGGCAGATCACAAGTCCGAGCTAGCAGGACCCTGTACAAATTAATAACTATATAGCTAAATACATCTCACACATTCACAGTCCTTGTTAGTTACACATTTGTACAGTGCTGTGTGACCTTCAGCCCCATCTAGTTCCAGATGCTTTGCTATGCCCAGAGCAACTTCTATCTCCATTTTTCAAAGAGTTCCATGCCATAGGGACCATTAATCTACTGTACATGTTTGTAGTTTTGTTTCATATGAATACAGTCATTCACAGCATGACCATTTTATTTAGTGGAACACTTTCAAGTCTCTTTCATTGGGTAGCGTGCATGTTGGCACCATTGTGTTTTATGTTGGAATAATATCCTACTGCATAGATGCATCGTATATTTCTTCCAAAATATGTGTTAGCATGAAAACAATGATGCAGTCTGCTACCTATATAAGAGCTATATTCCTGCTGAAACTTTTCCCTTCCTAGGTGGAAGGATAGCTCCTATTGGAAGTATTTGTCAACATGAATAATAGTGACGTCTTTATCTCAGTCATGGCCCACTTCAGTGGCTAGTGTTCCTGAATTTGTATATTTCATAGCTTATCAACAAAAACTTAAATTTAATGATTTTCATTTATATTTTATATAGTTGCCATTGAGGCATTATTTTTCATTGAATGTTACAAATGAAGTTATAGAATAATTCTTGTCTTTCTTAAAGGGAAGAGGTGCAAATTTCCTGTTCAACAGTTTTCCATGGATGATTCTTTGCCAGCCATCATTTTCCATGGGCCTTATGTGTACATATCAATGGCTTCTGCCATTGTAATTAGTAGTTTCTATTCACTCTATGAGAATTGAAAGTGCAGGTGTTGAACTCATGTAGTTAATCAGCAATAAATATGATTTGAAAAATTGAAAATATTTTGAAACATATGCCGAGAGAAAATATGTCTCAGTAAACACTGGAGTTAATATTCAGTTGTTATATAGCTTATACAAAGTAGAAAATTGCCAAGAAAACTATTTGAATCTGCTTAAATCTCAACATTCCAGAACTTCTTTTACATTACAGATTTAGAGTGAATTCTCACTCATGATTCCTAAATCTTTACACATTATCAATGCATCTGTCATTTGACATTTTAAAATCTCTGATTTATCCATAATGCAATATGAGAAAAAGACAATGTCATTCTTAATGTCTTATTTTTTATACATTTCATCTTGAATTTCACTGTTACCTATAAATTACGGTCCTATTTTCCAAGAGATTCAAAAATTATTTTCTCAGAATGAACTAGCTCTCAGGCATAAAAATAGCCAGACAGTGTAACTGAAAATATTTACATACATATATACATATATGTCTATATCTATATCTACATCTATCTATCCATATCAATGTGCTGATTTTTTTTCTGTATTTTAGGGAATGGTCTAAAGGATGTTCATAGTTTCAGTACTAGATCAGACTTGTAGTGGTTCTCTGGTTTACAGCCTCCCAAGAGCTGGGATCACAGGAAGAGCCACCAAGCCCAGTCTCAATTGTACTCTCAGTGTCTCCCGGGGGCAGGGCTAGCGTGGCAAGGGCTTTAATCTGCTCAGCTTTTTGGCTGGCCCAATGTGCTGAATTTGGTCAAAGGAAAAACTATACTTATATTTTCTGTATAGGCTGAAATGTCATCTCTGACCTCAAAACCACCTACTTGCTCAACTATTATATATGAACGGTTTGATTTACTTGTCTATGTATATAAAATAATAGTTTAGTTGAAATAAAAGAGATGTTTGCATAAAGTCATTATTAATTATTGTTATTTCAAAAAAAGTGTGTTTTTCTCAAAATGACTGATTATACAAAATACACAATAATATTTAGGCTACTAATGAAACTAATTGTTTGTTCAAATTTCCTACAACAAAGACTATTCATAAATGCAATTGATTTTCTTGACTTTCATAAATATAGTACAAGTTAAATACCACTAAGTGTTTTCTTCTGTAGATTGCTGAATTTTTAAATTACAAGACATAATATTAACTCCAATGACAGTTTTACTATTGCATCAAATACCACTCTTCATTTAAACATCTGAGAATGTAACCAGCATTGCTATAAGAAAATATGACTTATTTTTTCTTTTGGAAATAAGTAACTTCTCAAAACAACTTCATGCTGATCACATGACCAACACCCACTCTTCTCATAGCCCAGAAGAAGAGACAGAATATGCAAATGCCGGCCTCAGGAAGCCTTAGTCTTACCTCCTGTCTTGGAAAAAGAAGACAACAATCTGAAAAGGAACAGAAGTGATACTGAGCATGTCCAGATTAGCACTGTTTCCCTGGGCTCTGTCTTCTGTTCTTCACTGGAAAGGTCTCACCCACTTGAAAATTGTGGAATGGAGATGAGGACAATGGTGTCCTTCATCTCCTTAGAGTTAGCTTTGAATGAATCCTGCTTCCTTTTTAGCACAATACAGAGGCTTCTTAGATGTGGTTTGCAGGCCTTCAGGACCCTCAATCCAGCCAGTGTGCACACCCATCATGTGAGTGGAACTTTCTGCATCAGGCAGGTCCAGTGTGGAACCCTGTGGTAGAACTCCCTTTACAGAGGATAGAGACAAGTCCCACACAGCTGATCCAGGAGCAGAACATTTTGCCAGAGGAGCACAGTGGTTTCATTTCCAAGGGCTGCAGTAGGAAAAAGGGTAGCACAGCAACCAGACCCAAGCCACGCCCATGTGGACGAGTTTGAACTTGGGAGATCCAGACATGGTGCTAAGGAAATAACCACCAAAGCTATGCACCATATGTCAGAAGACAGTGCTGTACAAAATGACAAAGAGAAGGAGAAAAAATGCATTCGTAGGACAGGAGCTCACCCAGAACAAATGCAGGAGACAATAGCACAGGAGAAATCAGAAATCACAAACCTGAAATCTCTGAAATAACAGCTTCTGAAGTAAACAGATAACTGCAGAAAGATATAGAGGAAATCTGATCAGAAATAATTACTGAAGTAGGAAAAGAAATCATAGCTATAATCAAATAAGTGCTGAGTGCATCTAAAGAATACACTGAGGAAAACATGAATATGATGGAATACTAGAATGAGCAATATAGGAGAGAAATAGAATGCATGAAGCAGATTCAAAGTGCTATACAGGAAATTAACACCTCAGTCACAAGCTGTCAAAACTGTTTGAATGAAAGTAAAAATAGACTTGTAGATCTTAAAGACACCATTGCCACTAGTGAGAAGGTAAGAAAAGATCTCTAAAAAACAACTCAGGTGCATAAAAAAAATAATTCAACATCTGGAAGACAAGGCAAAGATATCCCATATAAGACTGATAGGCAACAACGAGAAAGAAGGAGTCTTTACAAATGATATAAAAAGAATGTGGGCAGAAGTAACAGCAGAAGACTTTCAAAACATGGGAAACAATCTGACATTCAGATAACTGAAGCATATAGAATGCCAAATAATATCAACCCAATTAAAACCACACCCAAACACAATAAATCAATATTCCAGAAATTCAGCAGGGCAACAGTACACTAAAAGCCACTGGAGAAAAGAGAAAGATCACATTTAAAGGAAAACCCAACATAATAATGGAATATTTCTCTTCACAAACAATCAAATCATGAAAAGCATGGTGCAAAGTACTTCTAGTCTTGCAAGAAAATAAATCCCAACCAACACTTATATATCCTGCAGTACTCTCTTTCAAGTTCAATGGAGAAATGAAATACTTCCAAAAGAACAATGAAAGAATTTTATGATGGCAAAAATAACCCTACATAGACTACAAAAAGATATTCTAGAGAGAGATCAAAATGACCACAACTCCATGAATGAGAATGGAAAGTACTCACCAAATATGGCAAATAATTAAACACAGGAGAGAAAGAGGTATGCAACAGCACTCTTTCAATTATTCTTTTGTATACAGCAACA
Source organism: Ctenomys sociabilis (assembly GCA_004027165.1). Taxonomy (NCBI): domain Eukaryota; kingdom Metazoa; phylum Chordata; class Mammalia; order Rodentia; family Ctenomyidae; genus Ctenomys; species Ctenomys sociabilis. The sequence continues at coordinate 15,051 of PVKA01024394.1, read as the reverse complement.
AAATATTTACATCAGCATACTCTACATATGGAGTTCTCCTGTACTCTTTGGGTTACGATTTTTTCTGGGTCAACAGAGTGGGTGTCAAGGAAATAGTAGTAGCTGAGTTCCACAGTGACACCTGGCCACCAGTAAACATCATAGATGTTGTCCATGTCCGCCACATACTAGAACTTTGTGTGCTGTCCTATCCCCAAAACCGTTAGAAATGCTGGTCATATGTTTACCCGTCTAGTATTTCTGCTATGTCTTATTCTTAGTAATACTTTATTATCAATCATGAAAATGTTTTCTTAGTTGATATTTTTGTATAGATTAACCTAATCAAATGTTGTGTGGGTACTCTGAATTGATCACAGATTCATGCAGATGATACATTGTGGCCTCTTAGTTGAACTCACAATTTAATTTTAATTTTTGAATATTATTTCAAAATTTAATTTAATTTTGAATTAATTGTTTTCTGCATATCATATACTTTTATTTTTATGATTTATACTGTTTCTTTGACTTACAATCTACTTATAAGACATGGTATTATATTTTCCTAATATTAGAAACTTTACAAAGTATATTTCCATTTTCCATTTTCTTTATATTAGTTTTTCCTTGCATTTTACACACACACACACACACACACACACCCATCTATATGAAAAATGTATATATAACCTGACAGAAGATTGATACTGTTTTGTGGAAATCTTCAGTGAGCTTTTAAATGGGTTCAACTAATATAATTATATTTTACTCAGTTCTGTATAACTACCATTTTGATAGCACTTTAGTCTTTGTCCAGGACCAAGCAGTAGTTTCTCTTACCTTCTGGATTATGGTCTTTTCTATTTTGCATATGCTACGTCTGGAGGGATTAGAATACTTCAAGTTTGTATAATTGGAAAATATTTTACTTTTAGTTTTCAATGGTATGTTTGCTAAGTACAGAATTCAAGGACAGATTTTTTTTTACAGCCCTTTGAATAAATAGGACTAGTTCTTTACTTACTTGCTCTTTTTTTCTTCTTTTGAATGTGGAATAAGATGTTATTCAATTTTATTCTAGCTAATATTTTTTCTATGTGTGTGTTTTAATGATTTTTTTTCTTTACAATTACTCTTGGACAATTTCAGCTTTATGTATCTTGGTATGCTTTCATGCCTATTCTTGTGCAAAAGATATTTTTTTTGGAAATGTGGTGCTAAAATTGTAACTAAGTTCATAAATTTTAAATATTTCAATATTTATTGCCTACCCCCTTCTTCTTTGAAAATTATAAGTTGCTTGATTTTAGGACATAGTGGTGTATTATGTGACTGATCTGTAAAATCTTCATGTTTATTTTAGATAATCTTTTCGTTATATTCATTTAAGTTTGTAAAGACATTTTTTACAATGTGCAATCTATTATTAATCTCATATGTATTCATTTAAGAAATATTTTTGTAAAACTCACTCTGCCTGCATCTTATATTTTCCCCATTTTAATATTTGTCTACAGTTTTTAATTTGCTCTTTAATTATTATTGATTTTCAATAGAGTTAATGGGTTAAAAAGATACGGCTTGTAGGCAACAAACAAACCTAGGCACATGAACATAAGTGGTTGACTGTATAGTATGTTCTCAAATGTCAGAGTGTGCTAACATAACCTGGTTTTCTGTTTTGTACCTAGGTGTCCCCTCAAAGCATTAGGCTGTCATGGGTTGGATTCTAGAGTTTGTGATTAATTCATGATCCAATGCCAGTGCTGCGATTAAGAGTGTGAGTGCTACACCATTCTAGGGTGGAAAATCTGCATACAATTATGAGGAAGAGAGAGAGACTTGCTAGCAGCTGCAACTGCTACCCCTCCCTTTGCTCATTGCTGTTTTCTGTCCCAGTGATCTACTGCCCTCTGCCACGTGTCCCTCTGCCTTGGAGCCAACTGTATATAGACTGAAACCTCCACTACCTGTGAGATAAATAAATCCTTCCTTCCTTAATTTGAAGTGTTGGATATTTTGTTCCAGCAAGAAGAGAAATCTAAGAGAGACTACACGTCTTAGTACCAGTTTCCAATTAAGCTCAATTGTCCCCGAACATTATCCTTCTCCAAGTTCCTCCCAGGAGACACACAGGAAGAGCCAGCATACACATGGATGCAGCCTTGCAGTCATGCAATATTCTGCTTATAGTTTCTTCAGATTCTGTTCCTTCGAAACAAGGGCTCCTGACTCTCATTTTGCCCTGCGGATTGTTTATATCTGGTAATAAAATGCACTTAAATATGGTGTATTCTCCTTATACTGTAAATTTAACCTGTTAAAATAATAACTGAAGTTTTGTAAAGGAGACATAGTATAATTTTTAAAGCTAAAATCATTTCTATAACACCTACACATAGCAATTAAATGCAATAATTTTATCAAATGAGAAAATTAACATTGCAAGGTAGACAAAGGAAATGAGTACAAGAAAAATTGGAATAGAGGTGAGGGTGTCGTCCAGAGGTGTCTGCACACCCAAAGCCTCCCAGAAAATATGGTGAGAGTTTCAACGGTAGTCTATAGGGCCACACGTCCAAGTAGTATCGAAGCATACTGCCTTAAGAATGCAGGTTCTGGCCCTCTCCTTCCCATACTCTGATTTATTACTCACATTGTCCTTAAGATCAATCATGTAACAGACCGATCTTTCCTCGTCCTTCCTGTCTCTACCAATGAAAACTCTCAGCAGCTTTAGATTGGCACTGTTTCAATGAAATTCTCTCCTGTTGTGGGATCTGTTGTGGGATCTCAGTTAAGGGCAGTCCCCTAGAACCTTCTTGGATTTGACATTGGCTCCAAGTAACCCCTCATTCTTTACATCATGCACAGTTATGAACTGCAACATATATACTCTGAAACTCAATTAAAGCAAAACCGCTTTCAGTCCAAGCACTTGTAGTTTTGAAAGAACACTTTGCATATTTACAGGGAGAAGATAATCAGACTTGTAAAAAGGAAACATATTAGTGAATGAATGGGGTAATCATTTGATTGGTGTGAAATACTAACACCTTATAAACAATGTCCTGAGGGATTTCCAACCTAGATGAGAATTACAGAATACAGTAGAAGAGAGAGTGTACAGAGATTAACTTATGTGGGTATAGTTCTGCTTCGAAATTTTATAAAATATTAAATCAATGAGTTTATTATGCTATCTACAGGGAAGAAAACAATGTTTTAAGCAGAAACCATGAGTATGCAAAATTCAAAGAAAAAAATAGTCTTTTGTACTACTTTAAAAGGGCAAGCCTAAAGAATATTTCTATATGAATATAATAATACCCAGTGGACAGAGGATGAAAGAAACACATCAGCATTCTGTTACAGCTATAATGAACTTCCAAGAGTCAGGCAAACAAAATGCCTAAAACTTTCTGTAATTCATCCTCTGTTTGAAACAACAGAGACTCAAAAGAATAAATAATTCAACACAGTAAGAATAAATTAAATCGAGCATTTCAAAATGGAATATTGTTTTCTTGTAAGGAAAGAATTATTTTCTCTAAAATACGTAAATGGCTGACACTGAATTAAAATTATTCCAAACATTAGTAGAATTTGAATAGAATAACTAAATTGATACAACTAGTAAAAAATAAATGCTTTTTAGTATCTCCTCCATTTCTATGGGCTTAAAATTTACAAGTATGATTCTATACCTTTCGTTTCTTAGGCAAGATTCATGCAGAAAATAATTAATTCATCTCTATTATTGTTTCCTTGACTTATAGGAATATGGAGTGTTAAGCCAAAGAACTTTAATAAACCCTCTTTCTCCTAATTACTCAAGTTCATCACTAGTATCAAAATTCACTTAGCTAAACAGTAATGAATTTTTAGCCAGGCATAGTGAAACATGCTTGTAATCCCAGAACTGAGGCAAGAGGATTACTATGAATTTGAGATAAGTCCATCTACAAAGTGAGTTCAGCCTGAACCACATAGTGAAATCCTATCTCAAAAAGAGTGAAAAAAAGAATTTTTATTGATTAGAGGTTTATAAAGGAATAGAACCTATATAATATGCAATTATCAAAGGCTTATACAATCAGAAATAAGGAAGTCTATGGTGTCTGTCTTAATTCTACACAGTCAGAGGTTCCAAAAGCAGCCTCATTCAAGAATCTGGAGCCCTTCGAAGACGAGAAACGAAGACTACAGTCCTAGTCCAAGCTGAAGGTCTGAAGATCCTTGGAGAGTCACTGTGTGAGTCCACTTTAAAACCTGGAGAAGATAGTTTGATGATCAAATAAGATGGCAGCACCAAAAGATATGCTTACAGGGAAAAGATAATCAGACTTACAAATAAGAGAAACATGTTGGTAAGTAAACTGGATAATCACTGATTTGGTAGGAAATACTAACACCTTAAAAACAACATCCAGAGGGATTTCCAACCTAGAAGAGAATTATAGAATGTGCTAGTGTTCACCCACTCAGAGGTAAATGTTTGAGCCCAGGTCAGTTTACTTCTTGTTCCCCTTTGCAATCCATGTGGCCTAGAAGCCAATTGGATATGCAACTCACAGTTAAGATGGGCCATACCTCTTCAGCTGCTGTGCACATTCCAGTTACCTGAGGAAACACCTCACAGACACACTCAGGTAGCGCTTTACTGCTTGATGTCTCTTAATCCATTTAAATTACTTAAGATTAATTTCCATTAGGCATTCTGTCTTAATGGTAGGAATTGCTTAAGCTGCTTTTCAATAATTTAGGTGCAGCTTCAGTAGCTGAAACCAGTTGATGCCATTGCACCCTCTATTGGGCCATGCTAAATTATGAAATAGGTGAATTTTTGTACCAATGGACCAGACCCCCACCCACAGCCATGCTAATTCTGTTTTCCTCCGGACACAGGAACTATACATAGACCTGATGTTGAATTACACATGAGCATACTACTATTATGTTCAACTTGGTTTTCCCTATGCCTCAGATCTACCTATTTCCTTATCCTATAAATCTCTAGATTCCACCTTTGGGAAATAAATTTAAGCTGCACTCTCTGTCTTTCTGATGTCTCTATGTCTCTGTTGGCCAGCTTGTGAATACGGTGCCAGTTTAAAGCAGCGTTTCAGTGATGGGCATATTGTTACAGTAAGCCAAACAGCTTTGAGCCAGTAATTGTGATGTAAATCTTGTAAAATTTAAATGAAATTTAATTAAGAAGAGTGCATAAAGGGTCAGGAAGATAGCTCTGAGGTATAAGTACCTGCCTGGCAAGTGCAAGTTCCTGAGTTTGATCCCCAGAACCCCCCAAAATGAGTGTTACTCATTAAGTGAGTAACAGACATTTTAACTGCTTCGCAATTCTCATAGCAGAGCTGTAGACAATGAAACAAAATTACCACAAGAAAGTCTTAAACTCTGAAACAAACACAGACTATTGAAAGTAAGGGATTTTCAAAATTGAACATCACTGACACATTTCAAGTATGAAATGTGCTTAACTCATCTCATAAGTAGAATTGTCCAAAGTAAAAATCTGTGTTGCACTCATTTTTACATTACTTATGCAGAATTCCAGGCTCAAATAAATACCTGTTCGATTGAATTTTATGTGCTTAACTATCTGTACAAATGTGCTACATACATCTCAGAAAAGCTTTCTTTAAGGAAATGATAAAAACAAGTCATTAAATTTTTAGATGTGGCCTATAAAAGACCTTAGACATTAAGAAGTACAGGATCTTCTTGGAGATAAAAAAAATGACAGAGACAATCTAAACTGCATGTCAAAATATGTAGCTAATGACCCTCTACAGTGAGATTATGACATAAATATATTAATTGCCTCAAATTTTCTTACTCTGAAATCTTTTTGTTATCCTTAGACAAGATTATTTTCTTAAAGCATCACAATAGCTTCTGTACTCTGTTGAAAATTCCTGAAAGTGGGAGTATTTTCCAAAAAGTTGCCTAGCTCTTCTGATTGAGAAAGAAACATGATTTATTTTCTACATTTTATTAATTTTAATGAGAAAATAGCAATGAAACAATTTCAACAATAGGTTAGTAAGACAGTTACAATAAATAATAGAATGAATACTGTTGTCTTCCTAGTAGTTATTCAGATGACTAGATAAAGACATGAAATCTTGTCTAAACACTATTAGTACAAACATTTCTTCTCATTGAACTAAGAGAAAGTAGTTATACAACTATCCTATATATATATATATATATATTCCTTTATTTATATCCCCCTTTTTGTTTCGTTTTGTCAGAGATGGGTGTTCCATTGTTCTTGTAGAAGCTATATTTGGAGAAGTCTTCAAAGAATCTTTTTCATACTTGGTGCCAGTCCAAATATTGTAAGTAGTTCCATTCAGCAAAATAGCACAATATAGTCCAAAAGTCCATAATAAGAGTGGGTTATCAGCAGAACTGTCAATTGTTTGAAATTGTTGACTTGAGCCTTTTACAGCTGAGCATACTAATATAACTTTATTTTTTGTACATCGTAATTACACTTTTCTGCTAGATGGTTAACACCAAGTTAAAGCAAGGCTTATACAACTAAAAATGTAACTTTTACTATCTGATAATGTCAGCCAAATTCTCTCAGGATTTACCCTCAAACCATGAACAGAACTTTGTGGATCTTCTGTCAGTGTCAGCCATTGAGATGAGTCACAGCCATTGCTTGACAAATTTTCTCTCATGAAATGCTGAGTTTTTTTTCTTCCTAGGTGACTATCCTTAGGCACACTATGCATCATTGATCAGTTTCTTCTGTGGACACATAATCTTATTCATAAGAAAATTTGGGACACCATTTAGTTCCAAGATGTCACAGCAGAGGCACTTTTATGTCCTGAGTCCTCATTGACCTTGAAGGGCTAGGGCCAAAATGCTATCTTTTTAATCCCTCAATCAGTCTAATTCTTGGTCTGCAAACCTTACTTGTAAAACACCCAGAAGAGAAGTTTAATATTATTATCCTATGACAGAGGCAGTTGAGCTTAACATCACTATCTGTCTGAATACCACACATCTTAGACATAAAAAGAAACTGCTGGCCAGGCGTGGTGGTGCAGGCCTGTAATCCCAGCACTCAGGAGGGTGAGGCAGGAGGATTTTTGTGAGTTCAAGACCAATCTGAGCTACAAAATGAGCTTAAGGCCAGCCTGAACTGCATAGTGAGACCCTGTCTCAAAAAAGACAAAAAAAAAAAAAAAAAAAAAAAAAAAAAAAAAAAAAAAAAAAAAAAAAAAAAAAAAAAAAAAAACTGCTATTTTCCCACAACCTTGGACGTTCTGAAATTTAAATCCCTATATAATATTAAAAATCAATTACACATTTTTTTGCATAGATATTTAGAAATCAAACCATATTCAACCTTGTTGCCCTACAACCGTCCTACATTTTGTTTTTCTGGTCCCTCACTTACTGTTATTACCTTTTAGCATACATTTACTTTGAAGAGAGTATAGCAATGGTTGATGTGACATGAAAAGTATGAATTTTGAAGAGCAAAATGACAGGCATTTCAAGCATGGTTTTAGTATGACACATTGTTGTTCAAATGTAGTCGCTTAGTTCAGAGATATCAGCATATAGAGTTAGTCAGGTTGAGAAATCTACATGTTAACTGCTGTTTGCAAACACAAAGGAAGTTCTTAGGATAATTGCCTTAACGATCTTGTTTATATCAATATGATTTGCTGTTACCATATTTCCTAATTTCTTTCCTTTCTGTCTTTATATTGCTTAATCCTTAAATTCTCTTTCCATTTAACTGTGTTATACCTTTCAATTTTTATTTCTTTTTTTCAATTCTTACACTAGATAGGCAATGCATGTTTATTTCACTTATGAGTATATCTTCAATTTGCATCCTCTTATATATGAAGACTATGAAATATTGCTCCTTATAGCTGAGTTCTCCTCCATTGTATAAAAACACCACGTCTTTTATATACAGTTCTCAGCTGACAGGCATTTTATTTGTTTCCAAGATTTGGCTATCACAAATTGTTCTGCTATGAATATAGATATACACATATCACTATGATATGATGTTTTCAGGTCTTTGGGATAATTCCCAGGAGGGTGATAGCTGGATTGAATGAGGTTTCCAGTCTGAGTTTTTTGAGGAGTCTCCAAATTGATTTCCACAATGGTCGCACCAGTCTATATTCCTACCAGCAGTGGAGAAGGGCTCCTTTTTCCCCAAAGCCTCTCCAACATATGTTGCTGGTTGATTTTTTTTTCTTTTTTTGTTTTTTCTTTTTTGGCAGAACCAGTGATTGAATATGCAGAAACTCCTCAAGAAGAGGTCCAGCTGTTAATTCTTTCAACTATGTCTTGTGTAGTTTGACTTTTATTCATGAACTCATTGTCTACTCCTATGTCTTATCAAGATTTCTATCTATTTTCTCTTCCAGGAGATTTAGTGTTTCTGTTTTAATGTTTAGACCTTCAATCTTTTTTGACTTTAGCTTAATTCATGGTGATAGACCAGGCTTACATTTTAGTTTTGGCATGCAAAGAGATAGTGTCTCCAGGATCATTTGTTAAAGAGGCTATCTTTCTTCCAGTAAGCATGTTTGGGCACTTTATCAAATATAAGATGGTTGATTGTGTTTGTAGTTTCATCTGCATCTTATAATCTGTTCCACTCATTGTCATATCTATTTTTTTCTAAGACCATGATGATTTTATCACGGTAGTCTTGTATTATAGTTTCAAGTCAGGAATTATAATGTCTGCTGCCTTGTCTCTGTTGCCCTGATTGCCTTTGCTATTCTAGGATCTTTCTGATTGAAAATAAGTTTTAGGAATGATTTCTCTAGGCATGTGAGGTATTATGGTGGTATATTGATGGGGAGGATTAAATCTATATCACAATTTGGAATATCTCCACCTTCACAATGTTGCTGCTTCCTGTGCAGGAGCAGGAATTATCCTTCCATTTTCTCAAATCCTCTATGATCTCTTTTTTCAGAGTACTGTAATTTTCACTGAATAGATCTTTTACTTCTTTAATTGGATTAACTCCTAGGTATTTTATTATCTGTGGTGGTATTGCAAAAAGTATTGTTTCTGTTCTTTCACTCTCAGTGTGTTTGTATCTGTGTAAAGGAATGCTATTGACTTTTGGTATTGATTTTGTATCCTGCTATGCAACTAAATTTCTGTATGAATTTTAGATTCTTGGTGGAATTCTTTGGGTCTTCGAAATAGAGTATTATGTCATCTGCAAATAATGGTAGTTTTTCTTCTTTACCTATTCTTATTCCTTTTATTTCTCTCTCTTGTATAATGGCTGTAATGATTCTGGTGATAGAGAACATCCTTGTCTTTTACCTAATCTTATAATAAATTAGTTCAGTTTTTCCTAATTTAGAATGATGTTAGCCATTGGATTGTCATTAAAGGCTTTGCTTAGATTGAGGTACAGGGCATCTATTCTAATTCTCTGTAGAACTTTGTACATGAGTGAGTGTTGGACTTGTTGAAAGCCTTCTCTGCATCAGTTGAGATGATCATGTGATTTTTGGATTTGGATTTATTGATATATCAAATTACATTTATAGACATGCATATACTGAGCCATCTTTGCATCCCTGGGATGAATCATACCTCGTCACGGTATACAATTTTCTGGATGATTTTCTGTATTTTATTTATTAGTATTTTGTTGAGTATTTTTGCATCTATGTTCATGAGGGCCTATAGTTCTCTTTTTTAGTTTCATCTTTCTTTGGTTGTGTTATCAATATAATACTTGCTTCTAATAATGATATTGGGAGCATTGCTTCCTTTTCAATTTCACTGAAGAGTTTGAGGAGTATTAGGATTATATCTTCTGTAAATTTTTTTAGGATTCAACTGGACCGGGACATTTCTTTGCCAGTAAGTTTTTTATTATATTCAGAATTTCATTGGCTCTTATTGGGTTGTTGAGAGTTTTTGTACCTTTTTAATACAATTTTGGTAATTCTGCCCTTTCTAGGAATTTCTCAATTTATTGTGTCATCAGTTCTGTGAGAGTAAAGATTCTCAAAGTAGTTATTGATGGTCTCCCAAATTTCCACAGCGTCTGTGCTATTTTAAACATTTTCATTCCTTATTGCTTGTGTTTCAGGTTTTTTCTTTTCTCTTTTGATGATATTAACTGCGGGATTACCGCTTTTGTTAAATCTTTTGAAAACCATATTCTTGATTCCTTAATTCTCTGCATTATTTTCTTTGTCTTGATTGCATTCATTTCTGCTCTAATCTTTGTAATTTCCTCTTGTGTTTGGGCTCCAGTTTGATTGACTATTCTTTTTCCAGACATTTGAGGTGCAGTATTATGGTGTTTATTTGTTCCCATTCTGTTTTCCTAATGTATGAGTTCACAGCTATACATTTCCCTGTAAGAACTGTTTTCACTGCATCCCATAACTTTTGATAACTTCTGCTTGTATTTTCATTGAATTGTAGATATTGTTTAATTTCTTGTTTATTTGCTTCTGAAAGCCATTGTTTGCCAAGAATGACATTGTTCATGTTTCATGTATTTATGAGGATGTTGTGGTTTCTTTCAGCATTTATGTCTACTTTAATTGAACTGTGGTGAGGTAAGATTCAGATATAATTTATTTCTTGCATATACTTAAGAATGACCTGTGGAATAGTATGTAGTCTATTTTAGAAAATGTCTCACATGCAGCTGAAAAACTCTGTATTCAGTTTCATTTTCATGGAACATTCTGTATGTGTCCTCTAAGTCCATTTGTTCCGAGATCTTGTTCAGTTCTGCATCTTCTTTGCTAATCTTTTGTCTCATTGAGCTATCTTTTTGGGATAAGGATGTGTTAAGATCTCTTCTTAAGGGGGCTGGGGAGATAGCTCAGTGAAATAATCGCTTCCTTGGCAAGTACAAGGACCTAAGTTCAATCCCTGGTTCTGAAAAAAAAATCTCCTGTTTAGATTGTGGTATTAGATATTAGATTTTTCATGTCGATTAAGATTTGTCTTACATAGTTGGGTTGTACCATATTTGGTGCATACATAGTTACCTCTTCCTTTTTTATTTTCTCCTAACCAGCATGTGTTGGTCTTCTTTATTTCATTTGATCATTCTTGTTTTGAAGTTAAGACTGTCTGAGAGCAGGATAGATACCCCTGCCTTTTGCTGAGGTGCTGGGGCACATAGCATTGTTTTCCATCCTTTGACTTTCAGCCTGTGAATTTCTTTATGAGTTAAATGTGTTTCTTGAATACAGCATATTGTTGGATTTTGCTTCCTGATCCACAGTGCCAGTCTAATTCTTTTAATTGGTGAACTGAGTCCATTTACATTGATGGTTATAATTGAGATGCATTAACTTATGATTGATATATGATTTACTTGCTTTTATATGTCTTTTTCTCCTGTGTTTAATTGTTTGCCCTACTTGGTGTTTTCTTATGTTTTTCTTTGTAGAATTGTGGCCATATTGGTCCATCTCTAAAGTGTCTTTTAGTAGTCTATGTAGGGTTGATTTTGCCATCATGAAATTCTTTTGTTGTTCTTTGTCATGGAAGTATTTTACTTCTTCCTCAAACTTGAAAGAGAGTTTTGCAGTGCATTGTAATCTTGGCTGGATTTTTTTTTTTTTTCTTGGAGGACCTGAAGTACTTTGTTCTATGTGCATCTTGACTTGATGGTTTCTGAAGATAATGTTGCCATTATTCTGATGGATTTTCCTTTAAATGTGATCCATTTATATTTTTGTTTTTTCATGACTTTTTGCATATTTTTCTTGTAGTGGAATTCTCGGAACTTGATTATTATGTGTCTTTGTGTGTTTTTAATTGGGTTGATGTTATTTGGCGTTACATATGCTTTAGTTACCTGAATGTAAGATTGTTTCCCAATATTTGGGAATTTTTCTGCTATTATTTCTGTCCACATTCTTTTTGTGTTAATTGTATTGACTCCTTCTTTCTCATTGATGCTTATTAGTTTTACATTGTTCATCTTTGATTTGTCTTGAAGATATTGAATTGGTTTTTTGTGCATCCCAGCTGTTTTTAGGAGATCTTTTCTTTCGTTTTCACTAGCTGCAATGCTATCTTCAAGGTCTGAGACTCTATCTTCATTTTCATTCAAATGGTTTTGCAAGCTTGTGATTGAGGTTTTAATTTTCTACACATCACTTATAATCTTCTTCATGCATTCTATTTCTTTCCTGTATTGCTCATTCAAGGAATCCATCACTTTATATTTCCTTGTATTTTTTATCAGTGTCTGTTTCAGAAAAACTTAGTAATTCTTTCATTATAGTTATCATTTTTTTTCTTTTCTTCAGAAATTATTTCTGTTCTGATTTCCTCTGTACATTTTTTTCTCTTTTTGTATTTTAGGAAAGGTTCTACAAGGTGTTCATGGTCTCACCATAGGATATGACTCATAGTGATCTGCTTTTCACAGCCTCCCAAGAGTTATGGTGACAAGCACACACCACAATGCCTAGTCTCAATCGCCATTGCAGCTCACTACAAGGGTGGGATCAGAAATGCAAGCCCAAGGGTCAAATCCCCAGCCCCTCCATCTGCTTGCAGGTGCTTTAGTCTATTGAGCTATTTGGCTAGCCATCCTTTGTACATTTCTGCATTTTTGTCTTTACTTCAGCTGCTATTATTTCAGAGATTTCATGTGTGACTGCTAATTTCTTCTGTGCTAGTGTCTCCTGCAATTGTTCTGGTTGGGCTCTGCACCTAAGATGCATTTTGCTCCTTCTCTTTATCATTTTCTATAGCACTGTGCTCTGACTTTTTGTGTAGAGCTTTGGTGCATTTATTAACTTAGCACCTACGATATTCTTAACCAAGAAAGATTATGTGGTTAAGGTAGTCACAGTTTTGTATTTACAGAACCACAATTAGGAACACTATCCAGTAATGGGTAGTTATATTTGGTAGTTGACAACCTTTTTGTAACTAATGAGTTTGTATTTTAGACTATAAGAACAAACATTATGTCTGCGTAGCTAAGCAGATATGAAATTGGGAACATTTATTTAAATTAGTTCCCCTAATTTCTGTCTAATCATGTCCATTTCACATATATAGGGTCTTCCAGACAAACTACTTCTCCACAATTACCTGCTGTACCCTCTCTTGGTCAAGAGAGAAAGAATGAGAATGCTGTCATAGAGAATTTCTAGCAAAGTATTTAAGCTTAGTGGGTCTGGATCTGCCAAGTTCAAACTCATCCAGTGTTGCCCGGACTTGTTCTAGATGCTGCACTGTGTTCCTTCCTGCTGAAGCTGTGGAGGTGAACGAGCTATGCCCCTCTGGCAAGACGTTCAGCTCCTGCCTTATCTGGTAAGGTCCAGCCCCTAGTTTCCCTTCAGAGAGTTCTGCCACAGTGTTCCACACCAGGCCTATCTGCTGGATGTGTTTTCCGTGAGTGCATGGATGGTTTCCACACACACTGGGCCTGGGTGCTTGCTGGAAAGGGATTCTGGGAGTGTGCAAGCAGGTGAAAGTTCTCATATACATGCTGGGGCTGGGATCTGGATGGAAATGGATCTGGGGATTCACTGATATTATTTGTTAAAAAGGAAAATTCAATGAAAATATTGCATACAAAGTGTGAAATTGCCTGAGTTAAGTGTGTTTCTTGAATACAGAATATTGTTGGATTTTGCTTCCTCGTTGTTTATACCTCAGTGTTAAAGACATGAAGAAAAAGTCACTATGATTCTACAAAAACTTTAACCCTAACCAATCCTCAATTATGAATCATGGGAATAAAAATGCAGCATTCTACTCCATAACAGCAAATGTATATTGGCAAACAATCAATTGACTAAGCATGCTCCCTCGAATTTAATGACTTTCTAATATTTAAAGGATATTCGTGATCTAGAGCTAATGTGTATTCCTACGTTAATTTAGTTTCTTCTAGTGTTTTTGACTATAATTATATATAGTCACACAGACACACAGTTTCCATGATTTGTTTTGATATAAAATTTTACACAATTAAAAAAGTAATTCTATGATTCATAAGTTTATCATACAAAGTTATTCAATTACCACCCATTTAAGAGATTTGAAGAATATTATTTCTAGTCCAAGAAATACACATCCACTGATACTGTGTTCTTGCAATAAATATAACATATAATTCATCTAACTAATCAGCCTCCACTTGTGGGCATATTTCAAATGCCCAGCCTTCAAAACTAAGATCAAGGTCACTCTTATTTCTCAGATTTTCCAACACTTAGAACAGTAACAGAAATCTAGTAAACATTCCATAAATTTTGGTAAGACAATTAATAAGTTCATGGATGAATATATTAAAGAATGAGTAACTATTAATATGGAGAATCTTTTAGGGAGAAATCATTAATCTTGAAACAAGATTGTTAAAGAAAGGCTGGTTTCCAATCTGTAGCCACAGTAATGCTGTTAGACAACTTCTGACATTGCCAGTCCTATGGAAAACCCACTACTATTATGGACTACTGTACTATATTGCATTATTTGGCTGAATTCATGAACCTACAATATTTAAAAGGCAATGCAATACTCATTTCTGACAAAACTAAATAAAAAGGGGATACAAATGAAGGACCATTTTGTATCTACATATACAAAATAGGATAGATATACAGCTACTTTCTCTTCATTTGAATGAGAAGAATGATTTGTACTAATAGTATTTGGACAGGGCACTATGTCTCCATCTTGTACCATGAATAACTACTACAAAGACATCAACATGCAATGTGTTAATTATTGAAACTGTCCTATGTTGGGAGCGCCGCAGGCAGCAGCTCAAGGTCCTTGGATAACGGCTTGGCAGCGGCTCAAGGTTCCTGGGTAATGGCTTGGCGCTTTCTGTGGGCTCCGCCTTGACATGTTCGGAATAACAGGAAGTAGGGGTGGCCCTGTCTGTTGATCCAGATGGAATAAGGGGGCTGCCTGGCAACAGAGCGGGATTGGCTGTATGTTTATATGTGACTGCTGATGATTGGCTTAGCTATACTATATAAGCTGCTGTGCTTCCGCAATAAACAGAGATCT